>VDFB02269772.1:0-39436 GCA_007258455.2 Sequoia sempervirens | reverse complement strand
AAAGCCCTCTTAGGTTTGGTGAGCTTCCTACTCTCGTAAGCAATAGGATGTTTGTTTTGCATTAATACGACCCCAATACCTTCGCCTGAAGCATCACACTCAAGCACAAAAGGAGATGAAAAATCTGGAATGGCCAAAATGGGGCATGAGCTCATTACCTCCTTGAGTTTTTCAAATGCCTACTGGGTTGTGGGACTCCACGAGAAGGCTCCCTTCTTTGTTATATTGGTCAATGGTGTTGCAAGCTGAGAGAAACCCTTCACAAATCTCCTGTAGTAGCTACATAAGCCCACAAATCCCCTCAATTGTGTCAAATTCTTGGGGGTAGCCCACTCCTGTATTGCCTTGATTTTCTCTTCATCCACACTAACCCCTTGAGTGTTGATCTTGTGGCCCAAATAAAGGATCTCTGTCATTCGAAATTCACATTTCGACATCTTGGAATAGAATGAATTCCTCTCAAGGATATCAAGCACTTCCTCTATATGCTTCAAATGTTCTTCCCATGTCTTACTGTAAATCAGGATGTCATCAAAGAAAACCAATACAAATTTCCTTAACTGGAGAATGAATACCTGATTCATGCAAGATTGGAACGTAGCAGGGGCATTGGTTAATCCAAACGGCATCACTAAAAATTCATAATGCCTGTAGTGACACCTAAAAGTTGTCTTTTGCACATCCTCATCTCTGACTCTAATCTGATGGTACCCCGAATGCAAATCAATCTTGGAAAAGGACACTGCTCTGTGTAGCTCATCTATTAATTCATCGATCCTGGGAATAGGATAGCGATTCTTGATTGTCTTCTCGTTGAGGGCTCTATAATCAATACACATCCTGAGTGTTATGTCCTTCTTGACTAACACCACCGATGAAGCAAAGGGACTTGAGCTCGGACGTATAAACCCCATATCCAATAACTCCTTGATGGCCTTCTCGATATCTTCTTTGTATATCCGTGGATGACGATAAGGAGTGGTGATTACTAGTTTGGCCCCTTCCTCCAGCTCTATCACATGTTGAAACCCTCTATCTGGTGGCAATCCTGCTGGTATCTCTTTGAACACCTTGCACTTTTTATCCAGGATAGCCTGAATGTCGCTTGGGAATGCTCTTTCCTCCTTTGGTATGCTTGTATCTGTAATCAAGCACTCTATTTCCCACACCACTTGATCCCTACAGAAAGACCGCTCCATTCTTTTGGCTGAAACCACCATAGGCCCATTCCTAGAAAGGCCTTTGAGCACAACCTCCTTGCCCTCATGCTTGAATTTCAACTCCATGGTTTGGTAGTTGGTGGTGTATTCTCATAGTGAATGAAGCCATTGTACCCCAAGGACCATGTTTGTGTCACCGACATCAACATAGAAGTCTTCCTTCATCTCGTGTCCACCTAATATCAGCTCCATTTGTTGAATTCGTTTTGTGCAAGGACATTTCCTCCATCTGTAAAAACATCAAATCCTTCGAAGTCTTCTATTGCCAATCTCAATTTGGCCATTGTTCTCTTGTCGATGAAGTTATGCGTAGCTCCACTATCAATTAATATTGTTATTCTTTGCCCCCAAAGAACTCCCCTAACTCGTAAGGAATGATATTGAGGTGTTCTTGATAGTGTTGCCAAGGTACTTCCTGTTGAGCTTCCTTCTATTGCTAATCCCTGCTACTCCTCTAGAGTGTCCTCTTCATTGATCCCTTCTTTCGTATCTGCTTCATCATTGGATACCACCTCAATGTAATAAACTTGTCCTCTCCCTTGGCCCCTGTGTTGATTATTCCATTTTTCATTGCAATAGTAGCACAAGCCTTTCTTGCGCAATTCATTCCTTGACATACCATGTGGGCCTGGAGGAGTCTTAGGTGGCAGTTTTGCCTTAATGAAGGGCTTCTTGGGCTGCCCTATTGATGCGTTCTTGATAGTGGCCTTCCCTTTCTTGGTGGAGTCTTCAAGATTTAAGGCTTTTCAAATGGCATCCTCCGATGTTGGTTCCAAAGCCCTCACCAAGCCACGAAAGGAGTCAAATAGGCCTTCAATGAAGAAGAAAGTGAGCCTCTTATCTGATACATCAGACACCATTACTACAAGTCTCTGAAACTCTGAAACATATCCATCCATAGTGCTTGTCTACTTCAGTTTGGTTAGTTCCTGAAAGTACGCTTCCGGATCTTTTCTGTCAAACCTCTCCACCAATTTTTGCGTGAAGTTTGCATATGAATTGACTTGCCTGAATCCTTGGGTCACAATACCATGGTGCCACCATTCATGTGCTAAATCTTCCAAATGCAAGATGGCGAATTTGATAGCCTCTTCTTCGGTCATGGGGCTGAGAGCAAAGTATGTGTCCAACTTTTGTATCCATGATTGTGTCATTATCTTCCCCAAACCATCGAAAGTTGGCAATGAGAGTTTGTTGATCTTATGCTGGAGATCCCTATTTCCACGATGTTGCCTCTCATCACTCTGTCTAGCACTATAAAACTGATCGAAAGAGATTGCAGCTTGTGTGTTCTCATCCAAATCCAGGTATTCACGCACAATGCTTGCGTAGCTGCATTGCTCTTCTTCTTGCCAATCCTCAATTTTAGGCAAAAATCTTGGTTGGGGCTGCTTGTAGGTGTGTCCATTTGAAGCTCTGCTTTGTTCCCCACCTGAACGTTTTGAATGCCCTCCTTCATCACTGTTGGATCCTGATTTGATGTTGTTGACCGCAGTAGTGAGTGATTGTATTGCTTGCAACAATGCCTGATTTGTTTGGTCCTGTTGCTTCATGAAGTTTTCCAATTTATCATTCTAATCTTTGTCTCCCATCTTACCTTTGCCTCATATCCCTTGAGCAGCTTCAGACTTTTTTCTGTCACGCTCTATAGCACGAAGATCTCGCTGGCTCGGTTGCATACAAATTCGTCCAAAGGCTAGTAGGCCTTATGGCTCTAATACCACTGTAAAGTGCTTGACTTACCCCTGAAACAAAAAATACTGCAACTCCAGAAAGTAGGGCAAAATACTCACATAGAACGCACATAGATTTAATTTCACAGAGAATCCATATTTAAAAATGAACACTTCAAAAAAAAATCTATTAATAAATCAGATCTGTATAAGCTCGGCACAATAGGAAATACTCAGACGCAATGAAATTAGGATCATGAATTCTGTGAAGCATATTCAACATCAAATACATATGTGATTAGAACAATAGCCATTCATAGCCTGTAAGTGATTAGTTCACCATAATGGGAGGCGACAGGAAATCCAATTCGTCACTTCTGTAGCGATCACAGCAGCCCGATATAGCATCTATCTCCTTCAACGACGATATGTAGATCACACAATGGAAGTTCGGTTGACATGTTGAACCTAGCAAGCACGCGAGATGAAATGGAATGGTCGCAACGAGTGGATGGGGGATGAAGTGTGAGTGACGACTTGAGTGGAGGCTCTGATGGTGGAGTTTGACGCAGTTGCCTGGAGTGAGTGTGGCATGTAGGCTAATGAATGACGAAGATCCCATACCTCTGATCTGTGTGTTGTGATGCCAGAATGATGTCCGCTAGCTGCACGATGAAATGGATGGCAAAATGAGGCCCCAGCTATCGCTTTATGATTAGTCGGCCAGAGCCTGGCAAGGCTCGCCTGATCGTGTTTAATTGCTCCTCTCCAATGCTATGTCGATCTGCAATCCAAGATCTGGGTGAGCAAATTGTTGAATGTAATGTGGAAAGCTAAGCATGAGTTTCCAGGACTGCGACTACGTCCAGTACCTGGCGCCACGCGTGAAGATGCTACGCACTCCACCGGTATAGGCAGAAAATGAACTCCAAACTCATGATGATCAGAATGAAATCATCGATCCAATTAACTACTAGCTAAACACACCGATTGGAAAATGTCGGCTAGATGAAAAGAAATAAAAATAAAAATAAAAATTATGAATTCAACTATGCTACGGCGCGACTAGAGGAAGTCGGCCCACAGAAAAAATTTAATTTATTTATTTATTTATTTAGTGTTAAAAAACACTATTTTCAAAACCTCTTCCCACCAATGGTTAGCTTGAAAATTCAGGAACATTACAACCCACCTGATTCATAACCTATATATTATTTTACTGATCCAAAAGTTTATCAAAGCTAAGCATCAAATTCACCACCAGTGTATAGAATCGCAATTAGTAGCACCAAGGAAATGGAGTAGTTAAGAGCAATACCTAGATGAAGCAATTCTAAGACATCCAACATTAGTAGAGGTGGTACCACCAACACCAGTAGCAGTAGCTAATCCAGATGTTGATATAGTAGATTCTAGAGTAGATACAATGAAAGAGACATATAAACAATCATCATTCCCTGTGTTGGGAAAAAACTTCCCTACCTATATAGTTACTAGCCATCAACATCAAAGGCATAGATAACTATGGTAGAGTCCATGGTTCCAATTTCATGTGTAGTTCTAGGTATAGATGATTATGATCATGGTAGATATCTCAATATTCATGGTTTATATGCTTGTGTTTGAGATAAAGATCTGCACCAAACCCATACTCAGGATAACTAGACACATAGCCAATGCCACTAGCTAAGGCATCATAAATAGCTATAAAGAAAATACATTTGGAAGCCAACAAAGCCGCCAAATAAGACAAGATATGCAACAATGGTTTATGTAGAAGTTAATCAAGAAAAAAGTGGTTTTATTGAAGTAGCACAAGTAGTTAAAAAGATACAATAGTTTTATTCCATTATTGAGATGTAGCATCAATAGTGAAGGTAGACACAAATTGAGATGCATAACCAAGAGCTAGGTAAAGGAAGATACCTTGAAAGGTAGGGGAAGCTAGGGTGGATGACCTTGAAAAACCATCATTATATGACTTAGATTCAAAGGGTTTAGCAGAGCCGGTTATTTACCCATAAGAGGAAAGGATAGTTGCATCAACATACCCACTAGCAAAGCCATAGGTATAGGTATAGTCTATGGACTTGATGAGCCCTAGAAATGTCTAGTTTCCTTGCTTTAGTTTCATACTTTTTATCTTAATTTTGCTAAGTTTCAAAGATATTTCCAAACCTTTTCATATAATTTAAGTATTTAAAAGCATTGAAGATGATATACTATATTGATAAATGATTGTGTGATCTTTGAATGTCTATGGAATTTAGTAGAGTTTTATAATTAATTATAGTTGTTAATAATGAAAAATTCTTTTGGAATAAGACTAACCCCTACAGTGAAGGACCTATCAACCTGTAGAAAAAGGATTTTCAACTTGCAGCAAAAGGATGTCGGTCCGCCATAGTTAGAGGAGGTGATCAACTAGAACACATGTATTTTTCACCAAAGTTGATGCAGGCAATGGTCTGAGAATGTGAACATGAAATATTCATGGATCACTCCATCTTTTCACTTCCTGTTATTAATAAATTATGAAGGAAAGAAGAGGCTTGTTCTAATAGTGGACAACTTATAACAAAGTCTATCCTATTAGGCATGCTTTTATTTTAGTGTTAAACTAAGACTTGGTCCTCTTCCAATGTTTTTGGAAGAGTTGAGAGTTGCTCACAGTTTGTTTTCAATTCTAAAATAAGAGGACTCTCACAAATCCTATATATATGGATGATCTTGTGAGAGACCAAGTAGCTAGTTTTCTGTATGAAATAGATTGAATATAATCTTATTATCAAATACTGTGTTCTTAAGTTTGTGTATGTTTGAACTATAACAAAGAAGGATACATCAATTTACATGAATCTCTAAGAGGATTTGAAGGAAGACATTGTGGATTGCAATAGCTCAAGCAAGGGCCACTTGAGGTACTATAAAATCCATGTTAGTTTAGATTATTAATTAATTTCTGAATTGTAATTTCTTATTCACATTGTGTTGAGTGCTATTAGAAAAATAGTTGTTATTGAATCACGCTACATCATAGAGAATCATTAAGTTACAGTCTGCATAGGAATAAGTTACCCATATCAATTATTTCATTTACTTATAGCAATTAGTATTCACTTAATCTATTTTCTATGTAGAAGTTATTTCAATTAAGTTGATGTAATGTCATAAAATTGCACCATGGGGGCAATTTCACATTTGCGCATTTGACCACGCATTTATTGCACCTGGTTGCATTTATGACAAGAACCTTATGGGTCGAAATCTTGTGATTTCAACTCCATGAGGACCAATGACGAAGTGACAACAGTCTGCCACCTCATTTCTCGAAAAGTGATGAGTTGGACACCTACGCAGCGCGCCTTCATTTCCCAAAAAGTGATGAGTTGGACGCCTACGCAACGCACGGACATCTGCGCAGCGCACTAGTGTCCCCACGTTTTCTGAGTTGAAATGAGGAATCGTTGATCGACGACACATGTCTCTAAGGTCGGGTTCCGAGAGTAATGGCTCCTCCTGCCCATGCAGCAAGAAAAAACTCTCTTTGCTCTCACTTTGAGGGTTATCTCATTTGAACTTCTCTCTCTCTTTCACTTCATTCTCTTCTCAATTTTTCTTTTACAACGAAGCTCTACTCGACTGAGGTCCCTACAACAACCAAAGCTCCCTTACAAGCATTCAATGGTCCGCCTGTCTGGTCAAGAGGGGGCCACAGACTGTTGGTAACGCTCTCTTGCTTCTTGACTATTTACGAATAGATAACTTGCTACTTTGCTATCTTGTGATATGGGTTCTCCTCCTTGAGCAGGTATTGCTTTTTATCACTTTGCATTTGTTTACTTTGTCCTTTTTTTTCTATCTATCTAGATGTTTGTGGAGGTGAGAACACTAAAACGGGGGTTTGACTGTGGCAAGCCCTGAAACAACCCCAATATTTTCCCTCATTTGTCTTGTGTGCAGGTTGTCTAAGTGAAGTTTGGAGGAAGACCTTGAGTGCAGGACCCTTTGTAAGTTGGTTCTTCACTTCCTATGTGTATTTCTTGTATTTCTTGTTTTCTGTCAATTTAGTTGTATAAATAGATCTCGGATTTGAGTTAGTTAGTGGGTCGATAGTATTTTTGTCTAGAGATTTAGTGCTTTGTTCGTACAAGATGCCAACAGACCTCTCAGACTCTGGTGTGCCGCGCTAGTGTCATGACTCCGCACTGTCGTCTATTGGCCGAGAGTTGCGCCCTTTGTGACAGAGATCTCAGTATCTTGCTCTTTCGGTTTTCAAAGCTATCTGTTTGATCACTTCATCTGATATTTCACCTTCAAGGTATTCTTTGCAATTTCTTCATTCTACCTTCTAGTCCTATTTAGCAAGCATGAGGTATTTTAGGGCAGTTTGTTCCCTGGGATTCTCTTGGTAAGCAGGATACTCATGAGTAGTGAATCCCCCTTCTCTACATTTTGGTGAACCTAACGTGAACATGTCGTATCTTTTTCTACAATGTTTTGATGTCTATGATAATGTTTTTTCTAAGGAAGATTTTGATATGTTAGACGATGTTCTAGATGATTTCTTAGAAGCATCTTCTCCTATCTGTAGATCTCTTGAACAAACATCTACTCCTCTTTGCAAGCTAAGAAGTCGATGAATGTTATTGTAGTCTTTGTGGCTCCTCAAAAGCCTAAAAGACTTGTTGTTTACTTGACTCCAGCTAGCCCTTCACCTAAGAGAATCCATTCTATCTGTGGGGTCCCATATCATAATGACTCAACGGATCTATATACAAGGTTTTTAAAAGCTATAGATTCTTCTTCTTACAATGTCATGGCGCACACATGTAATACTAGGAGAAATCAACAAAATTTGAATCAACAATCTTTTGTACCTACATCTCAACCTACTTTAGTTCCTACTTCTTTACCATCTCCTCAACCAAGTCTTCCTTCAACACCTAAACTTGTGACTAAAGCACCTGGTGACTATGATCTTATCAAGCAACTCTGTATTACTCAGCCAAGGTCTCACTTTGGTATTTGCTTCAGACCGTGTCGGTTATGCTTCAGGAAGCTTTGCAAAAGATCATCTTGCCTACCTCCACTAGGCCGACAAATGTTAATGCATTGATGGCTCATATCCATGCAGATTTGCTGAATATCGCATTCTATTCGCAAGAACTTATGCCCCTGGATGTGCAAAAACAAGCGGACCCTTTAATGATTATAGTTAGTGTTAATAACATTGGTATTAGGCATACCCTCATTGACACCGGTTCGGCTCTCAACATTTGTGGTATGGATCTTTTACCTAAAATTAAAGTTGATTCTTCTTCTTTAGCTACTTCTTTGTACATTCATGGATTCAATAACGCTAGTCATCAAGCCTTGGGCACGATAATCTTGCCTTTGCAACTAGGACACGTTACCTTACCCACTCTAGTTTATGTGATGTTTGGCCCCTTACCTTACAATCTTCTTCTGGGAAGACCTTGGATTCATGCTATGGGAGCCGTGACTTCTACTTTGCATCATTCCCTAAAGTTTGTAGCAAATAATCAAGTGGTTACAATGAAGGTTGACCCTGAAGTTGTCCACCTTTGTGAGTTGGTTGTTGTTGGTCGAGCCTCAATTGTTTCCACTCTTGAAAATTGTATTTCGTCGCTAACCTTTGATGCGTTGACATTTTCTTCCGCGGTGTCGTCCATAGAGACTACCCTGAAAAATGAATGTCCCTAAAGAGGAACAGCCGAAAGCAGAGAGTCCTAAGTCTTCCCCGTCTTCTTCCTCTTCTAAATCAAATGTGTGTCTTGGTGATGATTGGGGATCTTTGGAGTTTTCTAAGTTCTTTATCAAAGAATATAAAGTGAACCCCATCCACCTTGACCTTCCAATAACTTTGAGCACCTCCATTAAGGAAATTGATCATCCTCCCATTGAGAAGGAAAGTTGTGATCCTATTCAGGACCCTAGTTGTTCCCCTACCGAGGAGGCTAACCACGCTTATGCTAAGGAGGCCAATGTTTGTAATCCCGATGAGAAGGATGGTTGTGGTCTCATAAACGCATTTGACACCCATTGATAGAATGACGATCTCTATGTAGAACCACCTTCCTCCCAATCTTTACATACACATTATGGCCCTAGATATAAGCTTGTTTCTAAATATGGCTATGGGCGTAAAGGTCTTGGACGACCCCAAAAATATTCAAACCTGCTAATTAAACTGTTAAGCACCAGCATCGATCCTAATTGAATCGATCAGCCATCAACCAGGGTGGATCTCTCACCATCGTAGCCAATATTCTTCTTGAGAGTTTTCGTCATCAAGAAGTTCTTGAAGTATTTCTATGCACAATTCTCCAAAAAATATTCTCGTATCCCCAAAATGAACTCGATATTATTATTTTATTACTTCCCAAACTCCAACGCCTTTTGAAAATAAAATAATATGTAACTCATCCTTATGTCTCTCGTTAATTTTCCCAAAAGAGCATTAAAACAATCCCTTTTAAAATTTGCTCCTACTTAGTCATCAAATAAGTCACTTTAAATATTTTAATAAATACTTAAGGAGAACTTATTATTTTATAATAACTTAGGCCTTTATTTCATTTCTTCCACCTGGCTTTTCGAAAACACCTTGGGAATATCACCCAACTAACATAGAATGATGTCGAACTCTGCTACTCCTAGAATTGCGAACTCCCTGAATCATATAATTAGCCTACATGAACCCGATGGATAGGCTAATACTCGACAACCGACTAACTCACGAGGGGGACATTACATGGAAGCAAGATACAAGCCCCTTTTTTGGCCACTGTGTGTCATCCACTCACTCAACTTGGTGTTACAGAAGATTCGGCGCAAATCAAGTGGATGAAAGAAATCTACACCACGACTAATTAGATCCAAATGTTTGTGTCAAATCATCATGTCACAAGCCATTTTCCAATCATTCTCCACGTTTTGTTAAAAGTCAATTTAAGAACTTCCAATATTTAATTTTTTGATTCGCTTTAAGTTTGCTATAAAATTTTAATTATATCATCTACATTTTCAAATAGTTTTAATTTTTGTACACAATATAAAGTTGTGAAGACTCAACTCGCATCACACACAATCATCTTAAGACATCTTGTTAAGGTGCAAGAGGCATTGAACACCATAATCATCAACAACTTTTGTAGTGTATGGAGGTTGTCAAATTTAAAAAGGGCCTCAAAACGTCAAAGCATTGGTCTTGGATGATGATTGGTGGTATTGTGTAAATTACCTTTTGAGTTTCACAAAGCCCATCATAAGTATGATCAAGTATGTCGATGGGGATCAGCCATGTTTGGGCAACATATATGATCACATGGACTCCCTGATAAAAGCAAAATAAAGGTCATAAATGAACCAAGGAGTGTGACCCCATAGAAACATTTTCAAATAGGTGCAAAGAATCATTATTGATTGTTGGAACAAGATGACCAAACCCTTGCATCTCCTAGTATGCTTTGTCACCCAATTATTATAGCACAAATATACTTTCTTTGCCCAAGAGTGTGCCAACATATATATACATTGAAATTAGTGATGGGTACAAGGTAGCATTCGCTAGACTTCACTAGACTCTTCACAAATCCAAATGTAGAGGACATAGTCAGGGGTGAGTTTGGCAACTTTTTAACTTCAAGGAATTAGACACGTTATGGCCCTGGATATAAGATTTTTTCTAAATATGGCTACGAGCATAAAGGTCTTGAGCATATAGAACAAGGAATTCAGGTCCCTATCCAAGTTAAGCCTCGTAAGCATCACTTGGGACTGGGATGCACTCCTGAACAAGCTATGCAAAAGCCATGGTGGAGTGTTAATATGATTTTAGTTGAACCTCTCAATTTAGTCCATCCTGAATTGATCGAGGATAAGGTAAGATTTGATGAAGTTCCTTCGGATGTCTTCCCCTTGAAAGAAGCACTAGAAGAATTCTTAGGTGCCTACTCCCACCTGCCTCCTTTTCACCATAAGCGACAATTCTTGTACCGCTTGCATAAACAAGTGTACTTTGGAGAATCTGTCTTGAACATGGATGAGGAGGCTCCTCTATCTAACGTGGATACTCCTCCATGATCAAATCTCGAGTTTTTGACCAACTGCCCTAGATTGTCATTTACAATTGCTTTCCATTCTATGAATTTTACTAATTTAGAGAAATTCTTTTTTCACAAAATAAATCCAAAAATACTAGACAAAGCCCTAGACCAAGCCAAATGAAAAGATAGATTTATATCAAATTACAACATGCCTGATGCTATAAAATCCAAAGTCAATCCTCCTATTTGGCATGTTGCTAAAAATGGCTGATACAATCCTCCAAAAATAAGAACATCTACAATATGGACGCCCAACTCCCCAACCAAACAACCATATTAGCTATAGGCACACTGTTACGATGTTACCAAAGGTCCCAAGGGGCAATCAACCACAATCACTATCCTTGAGAGACCTAAAACCTTTGATGAAATCAGATCTCTATTACCCACCATCCGAATTCAAGTCTAACATACCAACCATCCACTACTGCAAAGATATCATGCCAATTGTTTTTGTTGGTGGCATCAAAATTATGATCACTCAGCCGAATCTTGTGAAGTACTTCGAAGATACATGATCAGATCTCCTTGGGTCCAATTTTGACTTTCAAGATTAATAAGCAAAGAACAACACACTTATCAATAAATCAAAGCTATATAGCCTAATCAACAAGCTCCTTTCACATTTTCAATCCTAATGCAATCACTCTAGTAGAATGCCACCCCCACCAGCCTACAATCAACAATATAGACAATACAAATAACTCTCTTGAGGACCAACAGACAATATTTTATACCAATCACAAGAAAACAGCTAGTACAATCATACATGATGCAGAAAGAATTGTTGGCTTTATATAAGTCATGAATGACTCAGATTAGGACAGCCATCGTGCACTTCCTCATTCTCGTACGCCTCAACACCAGGGGCAGCCATAACATCATCATGACATGTGCCGTCAGATGCATGGTCACATGCACACTCAGGACATGAAAATGAAATGGTGTTATCACCTACTCCAACAAGCAAAAATAGCAAAGAATATCAGTTCAGAATATGAGCAGATTCAAAAACAGACCCAGTAACAAGAGATACAGAAATTCCACAGATACACAGATCAGACTTTTTACAAAAGGCAGAGCCAGCTGCTGCCCAAATCATTTGCAGTTCGCCAGCCAAGGATCAATTATTTGTAGGTACACAATGCATTCTATCTATCCACAACTCATAGTTGGAGGCATACACTTCCCAATGATTCCACAAATATCACACCTACAGCAACCTCAACAAGTCAAAGTTCCTTGGTCAGAGCTATCAAAGTCAGTTATTCAATGCAGCCTTGGGTTTTCAAGGTTGGAACCTCCCTAGAAACTGCACAGGGGTGGTAGCCTACCCGCCTCCTCACCAACTATGAAGAAATCTGTTCTTGGAGCACTACAGAGCTAGCAATGGACACAAAGCCACCTTCCTCAGCAAAGGCTTCCACTAGCTTACAGGTCAAATCTTCTGTCACACCATATTCAAATCAGTGACAGTTTCAACCCAAGTCGATACCATCCATTAGAAACAAATTCAACCATAGCCAAATCCATACAGATAGACATATCAGACACTGCACAACAACAGTAGCTTACTCACCTGCTCAACAACTATTAAGACATCTTTGCTTGGAGCACTATAAAGCGTGCAGTTGCTAAGATAAATACAAATGTGTCTTCTCCTAATGAACACAAATTTGTCTTCATCAGCAAAGGCTTCCACTAGCTTACAGGTCAAATCTTCTGTTATATCTTATTCAATGTAAGCAACATTTTCAGCCCAAGCAAAAACCATCCATCTGTCAAAAATAAATTTGACCATAGCCGAAACCATACAGTTAAATATATCAGATCGTACATCAGTTCCAATTCCAGCTTCTTCTAATTCTTCAGCAACAATCACAGGCAGAGCTCAACAAAGATCATGGCAAACCTACATCACTTCTTTCATCTTTCGGTTACTTAGTCTTTGCATTCACAGCCACAAGACATCTATAATACAGCCTGCAGGATCAATATCAGCCAAAGGTACACTCGGAAGTAGAAACAAAGAATTCAAAAACCACCAATGATCAATATGTATGGCACATCTCTCCAAGAGGGCAGGAGTCCAATACATGATTCCAAGCACATATGACACCCAAACAAGGACAGATTCTTAGCTCAGCCCTTATATTATCTCCATTGTGGCGGATATGATGGCATACACACTACATACACCAAATGGCACACCTTATACACTTTGTGATCCACTATAACTTTTTTCTTACATTTTTTATCTCCCCAAATCCAAAACCCTCCTAGCATAGACACATTACTCCCACCTCCCTCTCCACATCATGGCCCCAATGCAATAGATACAAGTTGACACACACATTCTATCTCTTCTTATCAAGCAAATGTCTTCCATCCATGGCCCCTGCTTTCACTTATCCTTCTTGCATCATGCTAGTTACTTCCTAGATCCATACTGAAACCATATTGTTACAGATCATTGTTTCTCTTTTTGCTTGCATTGTACTTACAATAATATCAATTATTGTCTACCTCATGGGACTTCTAGCATTGACAATATTCCTTGCCAAATACACCTATTATCCCTCTTTATCTACTGCATATCTTCCGTCCATAAGGAAGCAACATGCTTGTTACGTCCTAGATTCATACCAACACCATATTGTTACAGCTCATTGTTTCTCATTTTGCTTACACTTAACTTATAATAATCTCACTTGTTTTCGACTCCAAGGAATTCTAGTACTGACATTATTCCTTACCAGACAACTGATCTATAAATTCCTCACAACAAAGTTAAATGGGGTTCAATTGCAACTAAACCCATCCCCTTTGTCCACCCCCTATTTTGCAGAAAATATACATTTCTTGCATGAGTTTGCAGGTGAGCAAGAACATGCTTACTAGTTGTCACACAAAGGCAGCATCTACCATAGGCACACACAACAACCACAACAGACAGTCAGATTAAAGTACTTCCCCAATCCACAAGCACTATTAGTGCAGCACGACTAAGGGGGCACCTTGTGCCCTACCTAACACTTGCAACTGCAGTCAAAACCATTACTTGCACATAATCCATTCCACTAGCATGTTCTCCATCACCTTCATCTGCATTCCTCTGTCACTCATTTGACACTTTCTATATTTTCTCTCATTCACATACTTTCCACACTTTCATTCATTCATCCACATTTTCCACAACAGCCTGTATAGTTTTCCCTATCACCATCCTTTTGGCATACCCCCATGTTGCCCTTCTGACAGCTGTCAAAACTGTCAGTCTCTTTTGACCTACCACTTTCAGATTTCAGGCATACAACATGTTCTGCCATCCTCTCTAGTATCTAAAACTTTGTCTTACACCTTCAGGCTTCACTATACTTTGACAGTCTCAATCGCAACCAAACCCAATGCCCTTTGTCCATCCCCAGTTTTGTGGCAAATATTCATTTCTTGCATGAGTTTGAAGGTTAGCAAGTACAGATTTACTAATTGCCTTACAGCAGCAACATCTACCATATGCATACACACTCAAATTAAAGGACTTCCCAAATCAAGTCATTCCAGTAGCATGTTTTCCATTTGTTGCCTGAGGGCCACAATATCATATTCTGAATTTCTCTGCCACTCATCTGCATAGACACATCCACACTGACACACATCATCATTGGATTTGCATGGGAGCAACCCTCTTCACTACATAATCATTCAATCAGCATTTGGACTAGGGGGGAAAGCATTAGGTTCATTATATTACTATATCACTCATCTTGATGGTCACATACACACTTGGGGGCAACACACCATGTTGACACAAATGGTATCATCACATCAATATCACTCTCCCCCGCACAGTTCAATTCTTCTCTTTCATCATCACACAAGTATACTCGGGCACATGTTTTTCATTTCAGCATTTCAACCACTTCCCTTGTCTTTTCCTTCCTGCCATTTAATTTCAGTCATTTCCTTTCAGCATATTCTCTCTTTTTTTCTCATTTCTTTAAGGTATCTTGTCCTGCTTTGTTAGTGGCAGGCAAAGTATTTTGAGCGGGTTAATGTATGAATGACTAAAAGAACCACTAATTAATTATTTTCCTCATTGTGTCAATCTCTTGGCAACGTCACTTAGCATGACAATGCAGGAAAGGGATTGGCAGTGGCCAGCTCTATTCCAGGATCCTTAAGGTCCACCCTAGGTCATCTCCACACCATTCCTCTTTAAACAATTCATCATCCTTCCCTCCATCTTCCACACAATACCTTTCCTAGGGCCAACGGTTTCAGCTGCTGCCAGAACCATTACACACATTCACATTCTATTTTATGCTTTCAGTTACAGCCAACTTCATCACTCTTATTACATGGACTAATAAAAATGGGAAACCATTTAATCTATCCAAGGTAAGCAATCCAATCACTTTCATATCTCAAAATTTTACTACCACGATCTTACATTCTTGGCAGACTTCTGAAGGACAAGTTTTCTTACTATGCTTGCAAGATCATGATCCATTCTTGCTCGGAAATAGGAATTATTTGCAATACCTGAGGAGTCAACTTGTTTTACATCACCTGAATCTCTATTAGGTATCTCCTTGGATCCTGGTCTATCTGGCCATCTAGGTGAAGACTGACACATGGAGGCAAGCCTTCTCTCAACTTTCCTTCTCTTGTCAAAACTAACATTCCTTTGTATTAATGTGTTGTTACAGTTTGAACTGAGGGTTTGCAAACTTAGCCATATGCAACTATAATGTGTATGTTGTTAGCATATACCACTGTTCCCATGCAATTATAATGTGTATGTCATTAGCATATACCACTGTTCCAGGGACTTGTCCCCAAGTATTTTACAAGAATTTGGGATGGGGGGAGGTTTTGAGGACTGGGAGCCAGGGAGAGAACATCCCCACCCTGTCGCCTTTTTTCTGAAAATTTGAGGACATCCCAAGGACCCCCTCACCATGGGGATGTCCCCTGTGACATCCCTCATAGACTCTCACTTTTAAATTGAAAAAAAATGCTCATTGGGGAACAGATAGGTTAATGGAGCAAAATCACCATAATGACAGTATTGCACAGTGATTCAGCTCATACAATGAGTATGGTGATTTTCTTAATGTTCTTGGTCCTTCACATGCTCCCTACAGCAGCAATTACTCTTCTTTTTGGGAAAGCAGCTATGGATTACTACATCCATATCAGCATTATAATATTATAATATTATGCTCTCATACAGTAATTACCATAATAATTCACCCACTGTTACTGCTGAACCTTGGGATGCTATAAAATATGACACAAATTACCCTTTTGTTTGGCCAGGCAGATTTCTGCAACAATAGTCTAATATGATGCTTCCTTGCTATGCTCCTACATGGGTATAAGCATTTCAGTGTCATAGCTGGGCCTTCAGGTTCTAATTTCTATAATAAGGCTCATGGCTCCTCTGCTATGTCAGAATTGCAAAGTTGCACTTATTCAGATTTCATTTTTTAAATAGTTTCACAATTTTTTCCTTATAAACATACTACAATACAAGTTTTTATAGAGTTTGGTAAGAATTTACCATCAAAAGTTCATTAGTATCATCACGCAGCAGGATAGAATGAGCGGATCCAAATCACCAACAGGAATATTCAAAAGGTAAAAATGTCATCTAAAAACAACAAAGAATAATGCACACAAACCCTAGGCTCTAGTTAGTACTTCGAATTTTTTGCTCATTTGTTGGGTACTGATTTTCAGCTACTATGATGATTGATATTCAAATAAATTACATTTTGATTTATGATTTGACAATTGGCATTGTTTGATTGTTATAGCATACAATTATTATTAATCAATTATTGTAGTGTGTTCTCATTTCTCTATTTATTACCGGTGTTACTGTGCCCAGCTGTCCCAGTCTGACGGCAGGTCCGTCTGAGGCATGGCCTAGATGGCCCAGATTGTACGTTTCTATTTTTGTTTCTTTCATATTCTATTTTAAGATAGCCTAGGGTTGTCTTTTGCTTTTTTTTTCCAGTTGTTCCTCATATTTGTTTAACACATGTATGTACAAGTATTTGTATAGTTCATAATAGCTGCTGCTAGTTCAGTTTAGTGGGCCCAGGGAAAATGTAATTCAAATTTGACCAAGCATCACCTCGTTGGAGCCATGTCATGATAATTGAGTAGCTTCCAGGAGGTGGAGGTTTTCTTGGGTAGCATAGTCATTGCAATAGCAAATATAAAAGCTCATCTATGTGCAATGGCCAGCCACGAAATAAGAGTTTGTTCAAGACCAAGCAAAAAGAGGTTGCCCAAGGCACAAATTATCTCATATATAAAAGTGCAGGAAGAAGCAAATATTGTGACCAAGAGAGCAAAATCTAAAACCCAACCTTTATCCAAGAAAGGATTGTGCAAGCCTCTTGTAGGGCCATCTTTTACCTCACCAATAGTGGCTGCCCCACATCCATTCATTGAGCTAGCATCTTCCCACGAAGACAAAACCTCCTTCGTTTCCCGCAAGAGAGGCCCATTAGATAGAGCATTTCAAAATGAGGCAAGGGACATGGCAAAGTTCAAGTTCAGTGGCACGGAAGGAAAGATCTTTTAAATTTGGCCAAGCATCATCTCATTGAAGTCATGTCATGATAAATGAGCAGTTTCCAGGAGGTGGGGGTTTTCTTTGGCAGTTCATCTTCCCAAGTAGACAAAACCTCCTTTGTTTCCCACAAAAGAAGCCCATCAGATAGAGCATTTTAGAATGAGGTAAGAGGCATAGCAACTGAACACATAGTGCATTGAATATATGCCAATGGGCTTCCTTTCAACCTAGTGAGATCACCATATTGCCAACAAATGGTGATAGAAATCGATGAAACACCTGCAAGTTATATAGGTCCTAGGCATGAGAAGGTGCACACCACCTTATTGATAAAAGAGAAATAATTTGTAAAGATAACACTACAACAAATCAAAGATTTATAAGCTAAAACAAGAGTGTCCATCATTTTTTATGGATGGAAAGATTGTAAAAATAGGCCTTTGGTCAATCTCATTGCAGTGTGCCCTAAAGGGGCAATGTTTTTGAAGGTGGTCGACTATGGAAGGCAAGTGAAGGATACAAATTGCATTCTCAACATCCTCATAGAGTCCGTTGACATGGCAGGTCTTGAAAACATTGTCCAAGTCATAACAAACAACACCAAAATTTGCAAAGAAGAAAGTTTCTAATGGAGGCAAGATATGAGCACATTTTTTTGACACCGTGTGTCATCCACTCCCTCAACTTGGAAATGCAAAAGATTGGCATAGAGAGAGTGGATGAAAGAGATGTGCACCTAGGCTAAGAAGGTTCAGATGTTCATGAAAAACCATTATATGTAACAAGCCAACTTTAATTCCTTCTCCAAGTTAGATTTGTTGAAGGTAAGTTTATGAAATTTCATTATTTTTTAATTTACCTTAAGTTTGCAATAAAACTTTAATTATATGACATATCATCTACTTCGTTAAAATTTAATTTGTTTTATTTTATTTTATTTTCACATTATATTAGGTTGACGAAACTCAATTTGTATCACATACAATCACCTTGACATGACTTGTGAAAGTGTGAAAGACATTAAGTGCCATTGTCATTAATAACATTTGGACTGTGTGGAGGCTATCATATTCAAAGAGGGTCGAAAGGGTCAGATCATTGATCTTGGATGATCATAGGTCGGCTCATGGATCTTGAGTTTCATTGAGCCCATCTTGAGTATGATCAGATTTGCCAATATGGATCAACCACATTTGAGAGAAATATATGATGGCAGGGACTCTATAATTGAAAAAATAAAGTACATTATAACAACCAATGAGAATGATCAGAAAAGAATTTTTCAAAAGGGTGCAAAGTCGTTGTTGATCATTGGAACAAGTGACCACACCCTTGCATCTCCTTGCACTTGCATTATCTCCCAAATATTACAGCACAAGATACTTTGTTTGCCCAAGAGAGTGGCAACATATAGGGACATATAATTTGTTGTTGGTTACAAGGTTGTATCAAGAAGAATCTTCCTAAATCCAAATGTGAAGGATATTGTTGTGGGTGAGTTTGGCAGCTTCAAAGAATCATGGTCTTAGCACTCTTCGAGACAAGTACAAGAAGGATGCTCATACATGGTGGTACCTCCATGTACCACCATGGGTAAGGTTCTATGTATTTGCAACAATCAAAGTTCTATCGCAAACATTTTTTAATTTTAACATTCTTACTATTCTTTTGCAATTATATGTTAATGTTTTAAAATTTACCTCTAATTTGAATAGGTTGTATGTTCTTCTTCAATTGAGCAAAACTAGAGTATATGCTTTTTTATCCACTCAATTAAGTACAATTGTTGGCTGCAAAAAAAGCAAAAGAGTAGGTCTATGTGCATTTCAACTTGTGCCTCCTATCACATAAGCAAGCCAACTACAAGGAAGACGTAATGAAGAATTGGGATGTAACCCTTGAGTGTGTCAACTTGAATGAATGTATTGCACGGCTTGCCACAATCTCTTTAGAGGATGAAAGGACACTTGAACAAGATTTAGCTAGTGGGAGTGGCACTGCACTTGCTTATGGTTCAAATGAACCAAGTGATTATTTTGATGCTCTTGATGAAGAGAAAGATGATTGTTATTGATTGTATTTTGTATTGATTTGACATTTGACATTGAATTATCAATTATCTTTATCACGGGGAAACATTTTGTATGTTGTTTGAGTGGAAATGGATTGTAATCACATGTGAAAAATTCCAACAATGAGTTCTATCAACTTAGCCTAGATAAATCTAGAAGGCTATCTAGATTCCCCACTCTCCTCTCCCCAAGAAAGCTTGATCTCAATTACAAGAAGCTCATGGCAAGCCTTCCACAATATTTTTCTAGTTGTTCTCAACTTTAGTAAAAATAAGAGGATCTCCCCCTTTTTAAACGACATACCAATTTAATAAATAATGGGGGGGCATCCCATCCCAAAATCATCCAAGAGGTGTCTAGGCCCCAAGGAACATTGGTTTCTACACTTTATTTTACTTTTATTTCCTTAAATATAGGATAGATTAATATTTAAATCAATTACATATCCTCTAATTCACCATAGTGACAGTATGTATAATTGAAGGAGAATAGAAAAAGAACTTATCTTGATCATCATTAGGGCTTTATTGCTCTCATGAGTTGTCATTTATATTTAGGGTTCTAACTTTGTTTCTACAACCTAATTAGAGTTTTGCTACTCCTACTGTCATGTCCCTGAAACCGTAAAACTAAGGTAACAAAGTACATATAAAAATATTAACCATTCAATATCATTATAATTATAATTATCAAAGATAATATTATAATTATAATTATTATATATAACATTATAAATATTAGAATACAAATACTAACAATTTAAATATTATAATCATTATGATATAATAAATACTAAAATATAAGAGGCATATAATATGTAATAATATTATAATTATCAAATACAAAATTGTACATAATGACAATTATGATTATCATTATAGTGGATAAACAAAGGCACATAATATTTTAATATAAAAATATAATAGGGGGAGTCGGGAGAAATTAAATTAATCCGGAAGTTTGGTTTTTCTATAGCTCCACAGACTTCAATAATACCTTCAAGACAATATATTTCTTGAAGCCATTTTTATGAGGAAGGATTCATTCGATTGTGCAATGAATTAAAGATTATTGCAAGATACATAATGATCAGTGAAGTCTGGGAAAGAGAATAAATGGAATATAAAATAAGGGAGAATTATAACGCCATTTAAAGCTTTCGATTGGAATTAAGAATGGGTCGGGTTTATTCTGAAGGAGACACCGCTCTAATTGTAAATTCTATCAAGGTAAATCAGGGTCGATTATGATGAACTAGCGTGGTGTTTTTCCGTGCAGTTAAGCAAGTGATTAAAGGAGCTTGTGCCAACTGACGCAATTCCTGTGTTTGACGTGGAGACTTTGGGACATCAGCAGTAAGCACGTCGCTGAAATTAACTGCTGTCGATATAATATTGACACCATTTCATGATTCCAACCTTCTGTGAGTCTCAAGGCTGCTGAGTGAAAGACAGAATTATTTTTGCTTCCTAAAGGCAGCGATTAACTTAAACTAAGAGACATGTCCCTAGTCAAGGAGGTGCCACGAAAGACCACATCTTTTAGCCATATTGGGGATATTAAAAGGGAGACATCTTTTTCTTTCTTTTTTTTTTTTTTAGACTGCAGGAATCGGGTAGCATGACCCTCTATAAACTGCAGTGCGCCTGGTAAACTTTTTAATGTGACCGACAGCGCTAGCGCGACACGCCATCCGGTACCACGAGGGTTGGGGAGACTAGACCTCGTGACCAACCTCCTGCAATAGGAAAGATTTAGCCAACCGAGCTAGGGCCCCAACCCCTAAAGGGAGACATCTTCAAAACATATGATCATCGAAGAATTTAGTAGACTTATATATATCTTCTATAACAGATCGGCATTGCTCCTAAGGAGCATTTGGCCCTCTAATTCGGGCTGCATATGTAACCAGTGATATTCAAGAACAACACCCCCTCAATCACCTGGATAAAAAGATTAAATGCAGAAACAGTTATCCCATTAAGGCATAATGTTATTATATCAATCATTCTCATAATCAGGGATAGCATGTTCTTAAGGAGTAATCTGGAACAGCATTGATTTTGAGATCACAACTCCATGAAACATTTAATTGCAGGGTTTTAGAATAAGCAATCAGAGATAGCAGTTAGTGGATATTATTAAATTTCATTCTTCAGTAAAGTCTCAACCCAGATTTCACTATTAAATTATAGCACAGATTGGAGTCATTATTAACATTATAATATTCTTACTTATATATATGATATATAATTGGCATTAAGGAGGATATAGAGTTGCCCTTTGACATACATTGATATCAAACCCTTGAGGGTAAAAGCAAAATTTGCCCTAATTCTATAAGGGGCATTACACCTACCTATCTATCTCTAGCACTTCTTTATAAGGAGATGAGAAATTTGAGTTAGAAAAAAAAGAGAAAGCATATGGATTGTAATTTGGCTTTATGCTAGAGTTCTTATTATCAAAAAATCAAGGAAAAGGTAGCTTGCTAACCACTTTATGTCCATGTCTTGAATGTGATTATGAAGGATGTGCTTAAGGCTTCTATCAATGATCCTAAGATGGCCTCCAAAATTTCTACAAATGTCAAACATGAAATTATCATATCCTTATTGTAGTGATGTATGTAGATAATTTGATTATCCCCTCATTCATAGTTGATCTAAGAGGGAAATTAACGATACCATGGAAATGACAAGTTTATTAATATTGTATTACTTCTTCTATATACAAGTTGTCCAAACACAGGAATTTTTCATTACCAACCAAATTATGTAATAAAGTTGTTGAAGAATTTTAGCATAGATGGGTGCAAACCATGTTCTACCCCTTATCAATCAATCTAGAAATAAATAAAAGTGTTGTTGAAACCTACATTGTACCAAAAGTTAGTTGGTTTCCTACTTTATCTAACTTATACTAGACTTGAATTGTCCTTTGAAATTTATATAGTGTGCAAGTTCACACAAGAGCCTAAGGTGAGTCATTGGAAAACTACTAAAGGGATCAATTAGCATATCAAGAGAACCACACATGTAAGCATCAAGTATTCCCAAGGGCCGCAGGGGCACCTCATTGGATATACAAAGTCCATGATGCAAATCAAAGGCCATTGACTATTGGACATGTGTTTTGCTTAGAAGCTATTGGTGCCAAACTTTCTAGTCCCTAAATTTGCTTGGTACATGCCCCCTTTGTGCATTTGGACCTCGTTTTTCCCATCACTTATAACCAATCTATGAAGAATTTCAATGGGTCCCCCTTGGTCAAAATTGCATTTATTGTTCCTTGCCATCCTTCATACCTTTGTCATATGTTAAAAGTTGCCAAAATCCAAGAAAATTCCAAGTGTGGGGTGTTTTTGGTTGTTTTCTAGTGTTTCTACAAAGTTCCAAACTTTTAGTGGACATCCGGACATTGCTTGCTAGTCCAATATCCAATTCCAGTGTCTAGTTCTACTTAGTCTATCACTTCCTTCATTCCTTCCCTTTCTCTTCCTATTCATCATTTGCGGGATTTCAACAGGGATCTAGACATTTGTCTCTCATGTCGTCCTCTTATCCACTTCCACATGTTCTCATTTCCTTACTTTGCATATTTGTGCAATCTCAATGTGGTCCAAACTTCCCTTTCTCATCCCCATGTTTAGACCTCCCTTCCTTTTCGGCATCCCAACACCACCAATTCCTTCTCCTTTGCGAACTTTCAAAGTGGAACTAGACTTCTTCATTTTCCTTTCCATTTCCTCTAATTTCCTTGTCCAATTCCACATTGTTCTCCTACACCCTCATTTCATTCATTTGCTTCCAATTGTGGAGTTTTTTTGGACTTATGGACTTTTGTCCCCATGTCCACTTCCCACCTCTAGTCCCACACCAAAATTTTGCATCTCCTATCCTTCCCTTTTTTTCTCGCATTCCCCTCCTATCCTTTCTTAGGAACTTTCAAAGTGGATCCGGATCTTTTCCTCTCCCATTTCATCCACTTCCACAAGCTTTCCCCACATCACTTCATTTCTTCCTTGCAAAATTCTTACCCGCCTTTGAACATCTAGATTCTAGACCCTCATTCCAATATCCTATTTCATCATCCACTTTTGTATCAAATTCTTGCAAAACATTCATCATGCCTTTTGCCTCTCATTTCTTCCTATGCAGAGTTCCAACTAACTTCCAAACATCTAGTACTCCACACAAACATCCTATCCTAATATCCAATCCCACATATTTTCCCCACATTTCTCCATAATGCCTCATGTGTTCATTTCCCCCCTTTCATGGAGTTTCATTGAAGTTCAAGACTTCCATTTCCCCATCTAATTCCAATCTCCAATCCTAACCCAAAACCCCACATACCCTATTCCAATTTGAACTTCTACATTTCTTCCAAATTTGCTTCCCACACTCGTCAGATCCTCCCATGATGCTCTTAATGGCCCGATTTGACCCTACAACTACCCCAACTAGGATTTCCCACCCAGAAATCATTGTTTATTTTAAGGGCATGAATTCACATACACTTTCAACTGTAAAGGCCAAGGGCGACCATTCTGCCATAATGCAATTGTTGAGTTCCATATGTGTAATATCCCCTGTCTTACTTTGTCCTAGAATTCGCTTATTGATTAGGGTTAGGGTTTTCGCCTTGTCAATTGGATAACTCTTTAATGATGTATTCCTAGATGAAACCTACATTCACCACATGAACAATATTTCCACACATGCACAAATATGTTAGCATTAGCATCATGGCATCACATTTATAGATTCATCACAAATGCAACTATTATGCACTAGGAGGAGAAACATGGTGGGTCTTCCTGAAGCCATTTGCCAAGCCTAAGAGGTTGTATACCACAACTCTCCCTGCTAGCGACTTGTACCTGCTTTCCCCAGCCATGTCACAACTTGGGAAGACACTTCGCCTATTGGTGAAATTAGGCGGAGCTCACAAACAGTCTAGGCACTTCCACTCACCCATGGCCCATCCTTGCCTTAGGACTGGGCGGATCTTAAGCGGGACCTCCACTCATCCATGGCCCATCCTTGCCTTAGGATCGGGCGGATCTTAAGTGGGACCTCCACTCATCCATGGCCCATGCTTGCCTTACGATTGGGTGGATCTTAAGTGGGACCTCCACTCATCCATGGCCCATCCTTGCCCTAGGGCTGGGTGGATCTTAAGTGGGATCTCTAGGCACACACCACTTTCTCAGGCCCTTTCCCACAAGCAGGTTTCCAAACAGATTCAAACACTCAAATTTATCCTTAGGCATTAATAATCAATAGCATCCATACATGTTATGGTATTCTCAAGGACACATCTGGTTCAATGCCTAAAGTAATAATGCATATTAACACTAGAAATGCTATGCAGATCTTTTGTTCATTATATACATATATGTGATCAGATTGTTACTATGAAGACAACTGATTAGTATCCTGGAGGTAATCAATCCGTTACAAAATAGAAAATACACACCACTAACAGATAATCTGATTCATAATTCATATACAATCACATATTCCATGATCACAGCTATATACACAGGTTGCAGATATATCCTTATAAATAATTCTATAACCAGAATGTATAGATGGTTAACCAGATCGCAGGTCTAAATAGATAAAGCAATTTGATAAACAGAATATACAACCAATAGCTGGAACGCATATGTCTATATATATTCAAGCAGTTCAACATTCAGAATACATAATTCAATAACCAGATCGCATATAAACAAATCGGTAGAATGCATAGGACGCATACATATAATCAAGCAATTCAACAACTATAATGCATAAACACGAAACCAGATCGCTAATGGCTAAGGTAAGATTACACCTGACTGGCGTGCCTAGTCTCCTTCTCCAGACACTATCAAATTCTTTATTATTTTTTTATCTCATTTATTTTCTCTCCTCTTCGATGCCCTCTCATGTATGGTTTCTTACATCTATATCTATGCTTGTGAAGAGATTGCACCCTTTTGTTCTGGCCACGTCTTTGTGTTTGGTGGCACCCCGTCACTTTTCTTTAATGTTTAGCGATTAACTCTAAAAGACAATTAACATCCGTTAATATTGTCTTTTTACTTGATCGACTTTAATTATTCTTTTAATGCATTTGGTGGGGATAGTGAATGCGTTCTCTTCCTCAAATGGTGCGATCTTTGAGGGGACATGACAATATGCCAGCGGTCCTCACGCTTGCTCTAAATTGTCCATCTTGCAAATTTCGTGGGATTTCGACTTGATTTGCACACCACATTAATGATGTCCAGTTCTCAATTGAATTCTCACAGGCAATCTAGTGACCAGACAAAGCGCTATAAATATTGGTTCATTTCCAAAACAACAGCCAATCATTTATGCTTTCCCCATGGCTGCAAGTGCCATGGAGCTTCTAGGGTTTCAACTCTGTCCAGTTGCCCAAAGCATCATATTTTGTAAATCACAAGGAGGTCATTGTATTGTAAATGGTTTCTATAATTGAATATCTTCACAGCTCCATTTGTAGACTTTCCATTTGTAGACTTTCAAGGGAATTTTATGCCATATTTGTTGTTATAACTGTAATAGGTATTTGATGAATGTAGACAACATTTTGAGTCATTGCAAGCTTTGTAATGATCATTTCTCTATTACATATGGATTTCTATAGTTTGGGGATGGATAACTAAGTATGCTCAATTATTTGATATCATTATTTGTGGTGTATGTATCTACATAGCTCATAAACTTTTTTGATTTCAATATGTTGTTTTTCATGGAATGTTATGACTCTATAACCCAATGCAGGCACCAATCATGGAAGTAATGATCCACCATATGCTCAAACTAAACACATCTTTCACCAATAGATTAGGAGTAGGAAATTAGTCTATATGCACCTCATGGTTCACATAAACATCTATAGTGAGCCTTAAGAGTTCTTATCTTGGAGAATCATGTTTTGCTACCCACATCTTGCAATTGTGCAACAATGTCCTTATCAGCTTAATAGAGGTCTTATGTGCGATAGATTAATCTTTGGTCTAGTGACAGCCTTTGGGACTAAGCATACACTAGGTACTACTGTAGCATTTTCAATTTGTTCATCTTGAGTTGTGATAAATCCTATTAAGGATACCTCTAGGGAAGCCCCCTTCGGTCTAACTGAGCTCGAAGTGAAGGAGGGATTACACACTCTCAACAATTGGTACACTACTGCCCTGCCTAATCATAAGTTAGAGGTCTATTGCTCAAAGCTTGACACCCCTGGCACTCAAAAAATTGCCTAGCTTTAGCAATTTGGGAACCAATAACTTTGAGCACCAACAGGATCTAGGTTTGTCACATGGACATGCAAGAAACAAAAGGCAATTGCAATATCTGCCACTCAAGCCAAGTATCAAGGAGCAATGAACTCAATACAAGAGGTCTCCTACATAAGGGATTTCTTTATGGAGCTTGACTGCCCTCAAACTTTAACAATCATTGTGTACAACATGAGTACAAGAGATATCACTATTGCAGAAAATTTGACAAAGAGACAACAAACCAAACACAATGAGATTTGTATGCACTTTTTCATTAGGGACTACATCAAGAGATTGTTGCAGTTGAATTTTATATGAAGGCATATTACAAATGCAACTGTTTTCATGAAGCCAATAGTTGAGTCGAAATTTCTGCTCATGCTTTCTAAATATGATATTAGAGGAGAAAATGAATGATTCCCTCCTTCAAGCAAGATGATCTTCCTCATGGCACTCTAAGTAGTGATTTAGGGAGGACAATGGATGTAAATCTCTCTTATAAGGCCTATGTGTATATTCCCTAAGTAATGGAAGTACATAGGAATTGTAATCGGCTTTGTGTAACTTATATCTATGTAATGAGTATTATAAGGCAAGCAATCCCTCCCATCAGTCACCAATTCAATTATTCTACAATGATTATATATATTGCAATATTTTGGAATCCTATAGATTTATCACTTCCATTCCTCCATGTTCTTTGTTCTAAATTGCATGTGATGTATATTTTTTCAGCTAGTTATGATCTTCTACAATTCACACTAATAATACAGCAATTACAAATCCTATTGCCACAATTTAATTCTCCCTTTCCCAAGATGTTTGGAGTTTGTCCTATGGACTTGTATTGATCACCTTGTCACCAGCCATAGATTTTATACGTTATTGAATTTGTTGTTTACTTGCATACAGTTTGGGGCTTCAACATCTAACATCTCTTAAGTTTTCAATGTAAGAATATATGCTTGAGTAAGAGAAACTCCCAAACATGGAGCCAATTTTCTTTTTATCAAAGTACCAAATGAGAGTGGAAATAGAACTAACTAAATCTCTATCGAAACAATGGTCTCTACCCTAAATCTCATTGAAAACCTGAAATGTGAAGTGCTCCTTGGCTTCCATAACCTAGAGAAAACAAAGTGAATATTTGTAATTGGTGGGAACCCACCTTCACTAGACAAAAGGGAATACTCAAATTAAGTGACCAATGATGCTAAGAATATTCAAGTTGAATGGTGATGCTATTAATAATTTATTAGGAAATGCTCTTGACATAGAAATCCAAATGTGTTGTCAATATGCATCCTCTAACAATGTTGTTTATGACCACCTTTAAAGGAAGCAGATGAGTGGTGTCAAAGGACTGCTTATATGGAGGAAGCAAACCAATACAAATGACAAAAATTGAAAGAGCAAACTAGTCTCAAGATACCAATAACATTTGTGCCTAATGGAACACAACAAGGTAACTGTCTCTAAAAGAAGGCCAACTATGGATATTTTTCCCCAGCTAAGGCTAAGTCATTAAGGATTTGAATCTATGAATATAGAAAGCAAGCTTGAATACAATCTCAAAGAGAAGAGATTGAGAGGCAAACTCGGCTTTGGCAATGCACCAAGAAAATGTTCCTTTCTAGCTAATTATGTGGTAGCGCGACAATCAAGATCCACCAATATGAGTGTAATCAATAATCATAAACTAGGGTTCCAAATCTCAAAAGTATAAAGAATCATAGCCTCAAGATGGCATTGAACAGGTGTGCCTTTGAAGGGATATCTGTAAAAATGTACCTAAAACACTAGTGCTCCAAAACTGAAAGTGAGGTAGGTCCCAAAAAATAAACTCCCAACTAGGTGTAGGTTGTGATTTCCACAGGTTCCCTTTGTGGACGAGTTGAAACTTCGAAAGAATAATATTTAATATCATGACTTGAAATTTACAAAGATTCATGACAAGCTAGCAAAGCTCACAAGCAAGGTCATCAAGATGCCTCTACAAAAAACAAGGACATCATCAATAAAAAGTTGTATAGCAATCAAAATATGACGTAATATACAACTGTCATCAACATGAATATATTGTTGGAGGAAGTCCTCAAACTCATCTATTTATATACAAGAAAGAATTGGCTTGAGGGGATACCCCTGCTTGACTCTGACGGTACTCTTAAAAGTCAAACAAACCATTGGAAGTCCAAAATTGGTCAGCAATCATCTCATACAGCCTCATGATGGCATCTAAAGATGCCAATATCCCATAACTTACGGAAAAGCATGTGTTTCAAGGTGGACCTAAAGGCCCTTCTGAAATCTATTAAAAAACAATCATAAGGACAAAGATTGAAGGACAATCTTCATAAGCGATATGCTTCCAACCATTATTATCCATTTTCTTTCCAGCAGTCAGTTTCCCACACATTCAAGCTATCAGGTCTTTGAAAATTCAACCTTCATTCTACCTAAGATAGGAGCACTCCTTAGCATATGGTGGAAGTTGTAGTTACCAAATCTGACCAGATCTGGTTCAAATCTGGCAAGATCTAGATTTTTTGATGAGGCAGATTTGTTCAATTCAGTCTGGATTTTTCAATTCCTGTAAAAATTCTACCCAGTTTTTTTCTAAATTTCAGATTTCCTAATGTTTTGGACCCTCGAAAATGAATCATTTTTTTTGAATCTGATAACTATAGTCAGAGTGAAGCCTTCTTCAACCCCAATATCTGCATTTGAGGTCTTGTTGGGCCAGCAATCAAAAAGAATATAATAGCCTTTCTTTGTTAAATTCTTTGGCCAAGGGATAGTTATTGTCAAAATTAATATAACACAATACTTTAATATTCTATTAATTAACAGGATAATTATTACAAGAGGTTCATCTCCTTATATAGAGATTGGAGAAGAAACCACCCAAACAGATAAACATCACATGACTCACTAAAAGCTAAAAGGGAATCTAGAAAAAACAGAAAGAAAACACTTGCCACTAAGGTGGCTTTATTAGAATTGTAAGCCTTATCTTTTAATAATTTAATATTATTCCAATAATAGTTAGTAGGTGGCAAAATGATTTATAAATGCATTGGCTTCTTAAAAGAAGCTTTCACGTAAGATGAGAGAAAGCATGATATTTTGTGCCATGCTTATTTGCAATCATGGAGTAGCTAACTTATGGTTAAGCATAACCCTAGGCTAACCACTTGAGATCAAGCATGGTTAGATTATAATGTTGAGAGTTAAGCCAGTGTGACTAAGTCAATCAAAGGTATGCCCTCCCAGTACATATGAGTCATTTGGACATCATGTGTACAACATTGCAGTCAATAATCCATATATTTTATAGCATCTCTAATGTTTCATTATTTGTGCTATGTAGTGTGGAGCATTGCGGTAAAAATCATGAGAAAATCACGACATTTCGCCATTTATTGACTAAAAAATCACAATTTTATCATAAAATCACCCACCACAATTTAGGGCTATGGTTTTCCTTGTTTTTTCCCAAGTTCTTGTGATTTTATTGCTGAAAAACACATATGCTACTTGATTGCTGATTTATTCTCTTTTTTAACTACATGATGTTTTTCAAAAACCATTACCCTAACCTGACTTTTTCCTAATTAAATTGCAATTTTTGAAAAAATCCTTTATCTTTTGGTTTGGCAACTTATTCCTCAAAAGAATTTTTGTTGCTATGGTATGGAATCCTTTCATGTGTATTACATAAAGTTTGGACTTTTCTTTGTTTTAATATTTGTTTAACTATTATGATTAAATGCTATAATATGTATTGTAAAAATATCTCCTCAAATCTTGTACCTAGGTTTGGTGGGGGTTATTAACCAATCACAGTATCAACACATTGTTGAGGAGGAGAAATGAATTTTGTGAGCCTGTGTGCTTGACTAGGGACTTCCCAGAAGCATCAATCATAACCATTAATACAAAAATTGTGGGATCATCTACCCAAGGAGTTTCTTAGAAACACAAGAGCCCTCTAGTTTCGTTTGCTGTGACTGACACAACAATCATGGCCATTGCTACAAAGTTTGTGGGAGTGTCTATGTAAAGAGTTTCATAAGTACACAAGAGCCCTCTAGCTTCGTTTGCTGTGACCGAAGCAACAGAAATAGTCATTGCTACAAAGTTTGTGGGAGCATCTACCTAAGGAGTTGCTTAAGAACACAAGTTCCCTCTAGCCTGTGTGCTTGACTAGGGACTTCCCAGAAGCATCAATCATAACCATTAATACAAAAATTGTGGGAGCATCCACCCAAGGAGTTTCTTAGAAACACAAGAGCCCTCCAGTTTTGTTTGTTGTGACTGACACAACAATCATGGCCATTGCTACAAAGTTTGTGGGAGTGTCTATGTAAAGAGTTTCACAAGTACACAAGAGCCCTCTAGCTTCGTTTGCTGTGACCGAAGCAACAGAAATAGTCATTGCTACAAAGTTTGTGGGAGCATCTACCTAAGGAGTTGCTTAAGAACACAAGTTCCCTCTAGCTTCATTTGTTGTGACTGTTTCTTTACTCACTCAAACTAGTTTTCAATAACCCTAGCATCATCTTTTGGTGTTCTGTTGCAATCAGTTTTTGAAAATAGTTTGTTTTTTGGAGACATGTGCTCTTTCACTACACAAGAACTGGTTGGAATGTACACAACTGTCTAATGGTGTCCCCACAATAACATGATCGAAATGTGATTAGAATTTTTTACTTCCTATAAGTGTCCTCAAATTTGCAGTGGCTTACAATATTACAAGCAATATGTACAATGCTACACTACAATGTCACTTTCCTTCAATAATATTGATGATGCTTGTTGAATTGTTGTCTTTGATCTAGCGTCTTTGCAAGTTTTGTCAAATTGTTTTCTGCGAGGATTTTTGGGATGGGCATTGTTACTTGGTTATATTTTCTATGTTACAAGCTTCTTCAGTTTACATAGGATGTTCGAAACAGTTTATGGATCTTACAAAATCTGGATTATACACAGGTGGGTATTGATCTTTTTAGTTTTTATCTGTTCTTTGGATATTTTTATACTGTACCTTGTTGCTTACAGCTATTCCCTGTAGTTCTCAATTTTGGATTTTGAAGATTTAAAAGTCAATGAAGGTAGCAAAAAGCACCCCACATTGTGAAGTTGCTTACCCTTGTTCACAAGACTCCTCAAGTGGCTATAATGAACTTCAAAGTGATATACTCAACTTTCCTCCATATTTCAAAATGACATTGTAATACACTACACCCATAATAGCCAATATCAAAGTCTCTTGAAACTCATTTTCGACAGGAAGAAGAGCTGGAACATGCCATCATCCCATGTTGCAAGAGCAGTTAGCCAAATCCAAAGGACTACATTTGGATCATTGTAAATCGACAAGATGCATCTGATTTACTTGCGCTGTCTATTGAAAAAGGCCTTAAGGTGGTTAAAGATACAAAGATTGTCACATTACCTTTCTCGCAGTTTGTATCACACTCTTTAAGCCATCTGAGATCTTCAATGAGAATACCTTGTTCACTCTCTCACATAGCTTGGAGAACTCACCTACATGCCAAATGAAATCCAAAGGCAACAGGATGTCTCACCCTTTTGCTTTTTTCTCATGGTTCCACTAGAACCTCTCAAGCTGCAGAGAATACACCTCTATACCCTTCGTCCAGACTCCAAATATCTTCATAAGTATTCCACCCCTTCAAAGATCTTATTTGTGAACAAACTAGATACAGATCTCAGGATGACTGTTGAATCTCAGAGGTTTCTGATTAGTTGTGTTTTAAGATTATTAATATTTGAAGCATTTCCAAGAACCTTTCAGTCTCTTTTGCCAGTATTTTATAATCTTTTCACTTTTCATATGATGTAATGAAACAGAGAAAAGAAGCTGCAATGTTATAGAATAAACTGTCAACCAAAAACATATATATCTCATGAGAATAGCAGGCCAAATCATGCAACTTTTATGATGATATTATGGTATCTATATTTTAATTTCCTTTGAAATATATATTCTTAATAAATATACCTTCTTTGTACATTGGTATACCATCAGCTTTGCTGCATTTGTTTCTTCAATTTTTGTGATGGTTCATATAATATAGCTTTCTTTTGGGCTCTACAGTTGCAGATGCTCCTGTTAAGATTAGTTCCGCACTTGAGACACAATCCTTTGCAATTAAGATCACAGAGAGCATCGACGGTAACCTCAAGGTGCACAATATCACGAATATATTTCGAGATATCTATTTCTTTCTCTTCTAATGGAAAATACATTTGGTCCATCTCTTCTTCCTCGTCCTCATCATTGTCTAAATCACCCAAATTTACCTTTGCAATTTGTTCTGGCTCTTTCAAAGGCTTTTCATGAAGCAGCAAACAGAAACTTGAGAATACACGGTGGGCAGCTTGCTCTGCGCATCTGGCACATTTACATTGGAAAACCAAAAAGAAATAAAAATTGCAAAGTGGCGGAAGATGTACGTAGAAGACAAAGAATTAAATTGTAGAATCTCTGATATATGTAAAAGCATAGCCAACAGAGAAAAGGAATTTCAAGCAGTCCATCAGATTCCATTCCAGCTACAGCATGCCTGACTTGCAACACATGTGAATCTCTAGTCTATATTGCCTCAAGGATTGGAAACGTGTACCTTGAGTCTTTGGAAATAGGAAGCAGGGACAGCCGAGTTAAGAGACAATGAAGACTGAGGCTTCTCAAAAAAATTGGCAGGTATCTGTGTCACAAACCTCAGAAAATATTTGGAATGGATATTAGAAAATCTGGGACAGTTCTAAAAAGCTAAGTTCCACCAATGAAATCTGGTACCCGGCTAAAATTCACCAGAAATGTTTGCATATTTTGGGTGTTAACACTCCTGAAAGCTTTTGGTCCTTATATGAGACTTTTCTAAAGTGTGTGGATCAGGACGGGGAAACCAAGAATTTTCTTTTATAAGACTAATACAATGCTTTCCCTAACCTGCCTTCTTATCCCAACATTACTGTTATCCGTGACTGCCCTTCAGCATTCTTTTTTTTAAGTATAAGAGATAAGACCAGATCATGTTTCAGGCAAATTTGACAAGTGAATACCCTCAATCCTTAAGCTTAGTGAAAGAAGTCTGATTATTCTTGCATCCAGCAACGGGTTGTTTATCGAATAGAAAAAGAATAAACACTTGCAACAAAATATTAATATATTTCTGTGTTTTACGTACCTGTTGCAGGGTAAAGATATGAATGTGCGAATAAGTCCATGGAGGAGCAAATCTCCCGTTTTTTTCCGACTGGCGTCGAGGGAGACGAGGAGGGGCGTTCCCGAGGGAGGGGAATAATCTGTGGAGACTCTGGTGGTCATAGTCATGCCCATTGATTCTGCTGTCGACTTCGATACGTGTGAGGATAAATTGGACAGGCCCACCCTCTCGAGAGTGGTGCTGTACTCCATATGCCCCGCGCTCCTCTTCACAATTATGGCGCCCTTCCATGCCTCCTCAACCTCCTCCTCCTCCTCCTCTTTTCTACCCCCCCATTTCTCTACATAATAAGTCTCGCTTCTGTATTTGGTGGCAAAGCTAACAACTGTGCCTCTTTTTCGCCTCAGCTCACCTGCAGCGTATCCATTTGCAGACAGACAATGAAGGCTACTGTACTTTCCCGAGGGAAGAAAAGGCTTAGAAGCTCCGGATGAAACACAAATTAACTGCCTACTTCTGGATATCTGCATTTTGCAGGCCTCTCTCGTGCTGATTTAATCCGATATAGTTTTTCACAGTTTATAACAATTCATGTTGATCTTCTCGGCTAAAAACCGACCCGCTGCAGATTCAGTAGTGATGTAAAGTTCAGAAAAGAAATTGCATACCGTCACATTTTTTATTATTGGGTATTCATTGATTCAAAGACTTTATTATTATTCTAATTCTACAATATTCACTTTTTAAAAAACTAGGGGAGAGGAGCCCAAAGTAGGGCCGGAGCCTATAGTGGGGACGGAAGTAGTCCCACGTGGGCCCCATAGTAGACCATCTTAATATGCAAATGTAAATCTCTTTTAACCCACAAAGTCAACAAAGGTACTCGATCCACCGTACCGTAAAAATTGTATTATAATCGGTTTATATTTGTTCTTAACACAAATGAATTATCGCAGTCTTACATGTCAGAGAATATTCAAAGCACATCTGACACCATAAACATGCAAGCCATATTCATTCTAACTGGCCTATAGCAATACAACTTGCAGCCAGAATAAACAATTAGTATAACCCACACTCCCCTTTAACATCACCACTTGCATTAGCTCACACCCAGTATTTTATGCCAAGTGGCACGAGGAGATCAACTATGGGCTAAGAATGTCCCATCAGCCAAATCCAATCCAACCCACCCCTTGTCCCACTATGCCATCAATATAGCACTAAAATGGAAAGAAATCATTCACAACTATCTCATCTGTCAAATCCATTCACACAGCAACTGGTTCAAACTACGTCCTTACTGTTTCCCAATATACATGTGCTATATTGACTTTAAAAGTTATGTGACCCTCAAACCTGTAACTCAATATCTGGGGTTTCACCTTACAGAGTTTGTGTATGTTAAGTCGTTTATAGACTGTTTGCTGGACTTTTCAAAATGGATGCCAATATAGATCAGTTCTACGCACCCTAACTATTTTTCAAGCATATGAAAGTGACAATTATATCAAGTGTTTCAACTTTATCTATTTATGATTGTCAATTAATTTCAGTTAAATTCCTGCTATTTTTGTTATGTTCTATATGCCTAGGTATATAAATCAGTTATTTGCACTGTAAATGTTTGTCACCCACTACCTGTTTGAACTTAACACTATTTATGGATGTCAATGCTTTCGGCATCCTTAGATTCTCATTGTTAAACCCTATGTGATTGTTGAACAAGGCCAGATAACTTTTTTGCATGGCAATGTCATTGTTGCAACTGATTCTTTCAAACTCACTATCTGGGGTTTCGACTAATATTGTTTATGATTGTGTATGAATTTTCAATTTCAACCTTTTTCATATACCAGAAACTTGTAACTCATTATCACGTTGTTTCATGCTTGATGCCTCTTGATGAATGGCAATGAATTTCAATTGTCTACATTGTTAGTTCTATTCAGCTTTATGGCATTACACAAACTGCTTTCATTTCAATCAAATAAGTATTAAACATGTCCAATTCAAACAAAATAGTATGATAAAATAAAACTTCAACACTTACTAAATTTACCATTATAAACTATTGGCTACCACAATAAAGGAATTCAAAAAAAAAACATGCATCACTCTGTCTTTAAGGGTGTCCAATGGTGTTTCTTATCATTGTTTCAAACATGTCTCAATAATGTGTGTAGGTTCAATATAAAGTTGATATGAGGTCCAAGCCAATGAAGAAGAGAGCCACAACAAGGTGGCCTGCAAGTCAATGAGGGGTTTCATTCCCCCTTGAAGAACAAAATGTAGAAGTAGAGACAGTTGTCCTTATTACTGCTCCATCAGGCAGGCGGACAACAACATCACCACATTGGGAATTGACAATGAATGAAACAGTTAATCATCAAACAAATGACATGGTGGACGGCCTGATTCTTCCCTCAGCCCCTACCCCACTATTTTGGTTGGCAGATGGATCTATGAAGGAGGGTAATGATAGTCTAAGTCTTTCATCACCCCCTGCCCAACCCTCTTGGCTGGTTAATGGAGATATTGATGAGGGTTATGATGGTTTAAGCCTTCCCTCAGCCCCTACCCAACCATCTTGGTTGGCGGATGGAGCCAAAAAATTGGGTATTGTCTTGCAATGCGAAGAAGAGCAAGGAACCTATTCATTGCCTTCTCCACCTGACACTTTTTCCATACCACATCACTACAACTATATGACTGATTGGCTACTTTTTTGTTGTGTGGGATGTAATATATAGTTCAATTGTTTGTTGCTTTAATTTTGTTGTTGGGGACTGAAATACCTTGATATTAAGCAGAAAAATTTACCTGCCACATCACCCTGCCACTTGTGCATCGGCCCATATATTATTTATTTTAAAATATCGATCACCCCAGCCCCTGTCAAGCACACCTAAAATTGGTCAATTTTTCCCTCTCCCTAAAGTGGAGCCCACCCGGCTTTTAATCTCAAAACACATCTACGTACAGTGGATCAGACGATGCGTTAGACGAAAGCCTCGCCACCCTTATTTAGTGCATTAAGCCACTCCTTTGTTTCCTCCACTAACCAACTTGCCTTACCCGTCCCTTCGCATTTACTTGGTCTGTCGGGCAAGTAAATCAAAGATCAAGGTTCATTCAATGCTCCAGATTCTCACATATCCCACTCATTCTCATTCCTTTTGTTTGCAAACATTCTTGACTGTTCGTTTGGTTTCACACCGAAACTTGTTCAGCCATGCATTGAGGAGGCTTCTTTTCACCTAAGCATTTTTAGTATTAAACCATGTTGCATACATTGATAATTTTTTAAGTATAATGATACATAGTTTAATACTTAAAATCTATTTTGCAAAAGAAGTCTCCTCGATGCTATAACCTCCAATGTCACTACAAATTTCTATCCTATAAAATGTAAATGTTGTTGCCACCATTATGCACATGCCTATATTTAAGATTTGATATCAAATGGATCTGTTTATTGGTTTATTAAATGGATATGTTTATGGGCCTAATTAGCAATATGATGTCCATGTTAGCAGTGTACTGCAATTGCTTGTTAATGGAAATCTGCTTAATTATACTCAAACTTTGTTTATAGTGATTGCTTGATTGGGCTAAAATGTACAACACACTTCGCATAACTATTGCATGTATACAACATTACACATTAACAACCACTAACAATATCACTTAAATCTTCATATAGTCATGTACACAACACTAGCAACATCATTTACATGATATAGAATGTATAAAGTGCAACAACCTCTTCTATATAATATAATGGAATTGGTGATGGGACAGTCTTGGCTCTTTGTTGTTCTCGTGCCATTCGATGTATGAAAATATTGGCAGTGATGTAATGCAAGTGGTGATATATTAGGGGAGTGTTGGTTATACTAATTATATATATTGACTGTATGTTTTAATGCTACAGGCCATTAACAATCAATATGGCTTGTATGTTTGTGGTATCGAATGTGCTTTGAATATTCTATGACATGTAAGACTACAAATAACTATTTGTGTTTGGGACAAATATAAACCGATTATAATACAATTTTGGTGGTATAGTGATTTGAGTACCCTTGTTGACTTTCTGGGTGAAAACTATTTTAGAATTGCATATTAAAGGGGTCCTATAGACCCTATGTTTGGAGGTCCACATGTTTCTACATGATACTATTTACAATTGCTTACATGAATTATTTTGCTTACCAAGAATATAGAATTGCTAGAATTGATGAGGCAGAATATATATATGTGTGTGTGTGTGTGTGTGTGTGTGTATATGTTCAAAGTTGACCCGCCCTACTTCTATTTGTTTGTATGTGTATACTTTCATACATATATTGTTATATACATATGTGTACATATGTACATATATGCATATATATATGTACAATTATGCACAAACATAAAAGTACATATATGCATATACATATATAAATGTATGTACATTTATGCATCTACAAGTATATGTCGATATACATATTAAAAGCATAGGTAGCACAGTCACGTGGTGGGAAATTCAATGATTACAGATTTTGGCTAACCATGAGAGGAAAGAAACATAAGAAATAGTAACCTGTTAAAGACAAAGTGATGCTAGAAAGAAGCATTATTTTCCTTGAAAAATAAAGTGTTTAAAAACACAAAATTTGGAAGTGTTCATAAACACCCTAGACACCATACACTTCATCAAGCACATTTTGCATGCACCAAGAAAGCCATAAAATTCCTTCTAATTAAGAAACACCAAAACAATATCATCAAAATCAGCGAGACAAAAAAAAACCATTTATTGGCAGGAGAAAGTGGTAGAGCCTTAGTGAGGTTAGAAACCTCACCTGTATAGTATGGATTTTCCCGATGTTGTGTCTTGTTGCACTCACATTTATCCTGCTTGTTGCAAGAACAAATGAAAGGAGGGATCAATCAATACATCGAGAAGATTACACAAAGAATATTACACAAATGTAGGCAGTGCTTAGTTTAATACACAAAGAATATTAGAAAACTATATACCTTTCAATTGTAACTCACCATCCCGATTGAAGCTTTGAAGGGAACAATGGGCTAGGGTGAACATGTAGTTCTTTGCATGCCGATGAGCCGATGAATAAGACACAAAATGACAAGTTGTCAACCCGAATACTCACCTATCTCTATGATATATAGACATACATATATACATATAAACATACATACATACATACATATACATATACATATATAT
>VDFB02269771.1:0-11730 GCA_007258455.2 Sequoia sempervirens | reverse complement strand
AAACAATAAATCCTCTCAACCAAGTGAAGAACCTAGTACATCTCCTAGTTTGGCACTTGAAATTCTTCCTTTAAACAGTCAACTTCCAGGTCACAATACACTGATCATGATTGGGAGGTGGATGACTTGTTAGATGGTTGACTTGCATTTTCCTTTCTTTCCTTTTTACATTTTTCTTTTATTTGATCTTTCTTTTGCAATTGTATGTGTGTATTGTGTTCCCCCGTAATGTGTGTTTTCAATGCTCTCTCTCTTTGTACACTTCCTCTATTTGTCCCTCTATTTTTCTATATGTCATACTCTCTCTTTGTTTTTTCCTTTTTGTTTTGTGTTCTCCTTTTGTGGATGATGCAAAGCATTGAGACACACTATGTCTCTTCTATTTTAACCTAAAGGGTCCCTTTTTATATCTTTTCTTTTGTTTTCCTTTTGGGGATGATGCAAGGCACCGAGACCAAAATGTCTCCTTCATGTTGACCCAAAATCTTTTCCTTTTCTTTTGCTTTTGATTTTCTTTTCACTTGTGCTTTTCCTTTTGGGGACGATGCAAAGCATTGAGACCACAATGTCTCTTCCATGTTGACCGAAAATGGACTTTTTTTTTTCTTTTGTTTATGCTAGATCTTTGTGTCATTCTTCCAGTTCTATGTGCTTTGGGGAATGGTGACAATTCTGAGATCTTTAATAAAAACATTGCAGCAATGAACATACTATCCCCAAATCCATAGATCCCTTATGTGTTTGGTGTGTTCCTTTCTAGGAGGGCAACCTCCTTTTGCTTTATTTTCCATTTACATGAAGCAACCTTACTCGAAAACATATGACTTGGAATAGGGGCTTACTGAGTTGGCTCTCATGTCTTGTTTTTCCTTTTTGCATTCTCCTTCACTACTTTAAAATAATTGATCACAGAGCAATGTGTAACAATTCCTTTAAAGTGGGGGGAATACATTGGCATAATTTTATTTGCATTCTTGGTTCTTAGAGTAGCCTTGTGACTTCATATGATGCATTTGTCACTTTGTGGATGACATTGGGTGTGATGTCCTACATAAGTGTGATCTATCTTAGCATATTACATTTCTCTTGGTGGTTCGATGTGACACACTATATTCCCTAAGTTTTGAATATTTATTCTTTGATTGGTCCACTCTTGGAGACATTAGACACAATATTCCCTAAGTGATAGACCTTGCATGAACTTAACAAGACTCCTTTGAACATATTTTACATTTTACATCTTTACCACCTTGCATAACATAACTTTCATGCTTGTGGTACTATCCTCTCTGTTCATGAGTTCTAAGCATATGAAGGTTTGCTTGTCTGATGAAGCATGAACTGACATTTTCCTTTGTGGTCCCTTGTTAAAGTTATTAGGAGGTATAACTTTGATATGGTTGAGCGAGAAGCCTATTCAGTGGCACAACTTTCCCTATAGGCACCTGTGTGTTTGTGAGTGCATATCAAATACCGTATGTATCTTACCTTTTGGGCCTTCTCACCCGACAAACTTCCATGAGTTGCATCACTCTAGAGTGAGTATGCATTCTCTTTTTCTCACAAATATAGCCTAGATCTAATCCACAACTAGTTGGACGAATGATTGAAGATTTATCCAACTTTTCCTTCACTTGTGCTCTTTTTTTCTTATGTTTAGTTTTCCATTGGATCTTTATCCTAGGGGCTTGATCATCCCTCTTGATCATTGTTATTCCATCTTGCTAACATAAGTGCATTTTGATCCCTCTCGATATGCAAGGCGACTTTAGTGTGAATTTGAAGAAAGTTCATCCTCTCACTAAAGTGGGGGTTAAATGTACCCTAGAAACATGAATCTTGGGAATTTTCATCATCTTTAAGGTCTTTCTTCATGATTCTTGGTCTATTTTTCTTTGATTTATGTTGTACTATGACTTATGCATTCACATTGAGTCCTAAAAATTTAAATTATGACGTCTTGTAAAGGTGTTGTGAAGTGTGGTAAAAAAATTCTACACTTTTCTAGATTCCTATAATTACAATTCACCTAAAAATCACCTTTTCATCACTTATCAAGTCCTATTTTGAAGTGTTGTAAAGTCTTGTAACAGGATTTCATGCTTTTCTAGGCTTAATTTCAATATTTACACCATTGTTATGCTTTATTTGATCCTTTTATGCACTCATAAGACTTAATTAAGTTTATTTTTGAAATTAAACCTAACAAATAACATTAAATGTGACTTAATTCCCAACACCCACTTACAAGTCCAAGGTGGGACCCATTCAACATGGGTGGTGAATGACTCCCTCTTGGCTCCAAGTTTAAAATATTTCAAATTTTCTTTCAGGTTTTTATTCAAAATTACCTTATTTCAGCCTGAGATTAGGTATTATTGGGTCACTAAGGCACGAGTGTGTATAAATATGTGTTTTTCTCCTCATTTCATAGCTTCTAATCTCATAGTTCATTCAAGAATTCAATCATCCAAGAACTTTGCATAATTGAATCAAGCATCAATCAAAGCATCTTGGAGCAGCCATTGACATATCTTCAGATTTCTTCAACAAGGTTGTGGTGAGTTTAGGACATTTACATGTTATTTATTCATCATTCCTTGCTTATTTCATTTCATTTCTTCATTAAGGTTTGATGACCAAAGTGGGATTTGACCAAGCCAAATCCCTATAACCTAACCCTTAACCATTTCTCCCCTTTTGCATTTGTGTTTGTAGATTTGTGCATACAGATTTATCAAGCAATTAGGTGTTGAAAGGTGGTTAAAAATTAGAAAAAGTGTTTCAAGTCAAACACAACCTATTTCATGCTTGGAGACAACCTATAGTCTGTTTTATGTAGATTTGATTCCATCAACCCGACAAGAAGACAAGTGTAGATCTAGTGCTACATAATTGGTCCCTGATTTCACAAAATTCTGGGAGAGGACTGTTTCACGATCAGTGGCGAATGAGTCCCACCTTAAGCCTCAGAAACTAGATTTTGTTAGATTCTGGATGCTGACACTCAGAAACCCATTTATAGGACTTTTTTCTAGTAACTAGATTGATTCGCCATCAGTGGCGAATGAGTCCCACTAGTGATTTTCATTGATTTTTGAAATCAAAGATTTAGGACCAATCTAAGTTATCATCAGATTCCCATGTGCAATCTTTTTGGCCTTGTTTAATTTTTTGCATTAGTTAAATGCTTCTTTATTGCATTTTTCTGCATATCATTATGTTTTCCAAACATTGCATATTTCATATGTTTTACACATTTCATAATTGGTCAATTACATTTGTTTAGTTTGCATTTATAGCAGCTCATCTGTATAATCACATAATACATAAATTATGTTGAGTTGAACCACATTGATTTTGGGGTTTATCTCTCTCCTTTTAGGTGAAAAACCTAAGAGTGCAAGGTAGCTATAAACCACCTTAAAGGTGATGGTTCAATAAGATAACATGCATTTGATCCAAGTTTCACAATTTTCAAACAATCAATCTAGTTTCCAATAACTTATAACTAGTCAATCATTTCATGTTTAAGAATCAAACTATCTACAATATAGTCTATGTAAGACTCATTTGGTTATCTCTGTTCAACATGCATATCAAAGAATGTAACCAAATTTAATATTTAAGCAATCAGATTTTTAAACATAATACATGATTCAATTCATCAATTACGATAAGAATATCGCAGAACATGCATCAATAATTACATATTTTCATTATTCCTTTGTAGTTAGAATGAGATCTACATTTCAGATAAGAAAATAAAACAGTTTTTAAAGAAGGTATATCACATGTATGTGTAATGAATTAATGGAATGTTGTCATGTGTACATATATGGCCTCCTAGTAAAGAAATGGTCTATGTGTATGCATTCTTTTAAAGTAAAGATTTATTCCGCATATAAGATTCCTATGAGTACAAATTCACCACAAAATCACATTTTCATCACTTATCAAGTCCTATTTTGAAGTGTTGTAAAGTCTTGTAACAGGATTTCATGCTTTTCTAGGCTTAATTTCAATATTTACACCTTTCTTATGCTTTATTTGATCCTTTTATGCACTCATAAGAATTAATTAAGTTTATTTTTGAAATTAAACCTGACAAATAACATTAAATGTGACTTAATTCCCAACACCCACTTACAAGTCCAAGGTGGGACCCATTCAACATGGGTGGTGAATGACTCCCTCTTGGCTCCAAGTTTAAAATATTTCAAATTTTCTTTCAGGTTTTTATTCAAAATTACCTTATTTCAGCCTGAGATTAGGTATTATTGGGTCACTAAGGCACGAGTGTGTATAAATATGTGTTTTTCTCCTCATTTCATAGCTTCTAATCTCATAGTTCATTCAAGAATTCAATCATCCAAGAACTTTGCATCAATGAATCAAGCATCAATCAAAGCATCTTGGAGCAGCCATTGACATATCTTCAGATTTCTTCAACAAGGTTGTGGTGAGTTATGGACATTTACATGTTATTTATTCATCATTCCTTGCTTATTTCATTTCATTTCTTCATTAAGGTTTGATGACCAAAGTGGGATTTGACCAAGCCAAATCCCTATAACCTAACCCTTAACCATTTCTCCCCTTTTGCATTTGTGTTTGTAGATTTGTGCATACAGATTTATCAAGCAAGTAGGTGTTGAAAGGTGGTTAAAAATTAGAAAAAGTGTTTCAAGTCAAACACAACCTATTTCATGCTTGGAGACAACCTATAGTCTGTTTTATGTAGATTTGATTCCATCAACCCGACAAGAAGACAAGTGTAGATCTAGTGCTACATAATTGGTCCCTGATTTCACAAAAATTTGGGAGAGGACTTTTTCACCATGAGTGGCGAATGAGTCCCACCTTAAACCTCAAAAACTAGATTTTGTTAGATTCTGGATGCTGACACTCAGAAACCCATTTTTAGGACTTTTTTCTAGTAACTAGACTGATTCACCATCAGTGGCGAATGAGTCCCACTAGTGATTTTCATTGATTTTTGTCAAGATTTAGGACAATCTAAATTCATCATCAAATTCCCATGTGCAATCTTTTTAGCCTTGTTTCATTTTGTTTGCATTAGTTAAATACTTCTTTATTGCATTTTCTGCATATCACATTATGTTTTCAAACATTGCATATTTCATATGTTTTGCATTCATAATTGGTCAATTACATTGTTTAGTTGCATTTATAGCAACTCATCTAGCCTTAATCACATAATACATAAATTATATTGATTGAACCGCATTGATTTTAAGGGTTTATCTCTCTCCTTTTAGGTGAAAAACCCTAAGAGTGCAAGAGTAGCTATAAACCACCTTAAAATTGATGGTTCAATAAGATAACATGCATTTGATCCAAGTTTCACAATTTTCAAACAATCAATCTAGTTTCCAATAACTTATAACTAGTCAATCATTTCATGTTTAATAATCAAACTATCTACAACATAGTCTATGTAAGACTCATTTGGTTATCTCAGTTCAACATGCATATAAAAGAATGTAACCAAATTTAATATTTAAGAAATCATATTTTTAAACATAATACATGATTCAATACATCAATTATGATAATACTATCACAAAACATGCATCAATAATTACAGATTTCCAATATTTCCATTATTCCTTCTGACTTGGAATGAAATCTACATTTTAGGTAAAGGAAATATTTTTTTTTTAAAGAAGGTATATCACATGTATGTGTAATGAATTAATGGAATATTTATGCATGTACACATATATGGCCTCCTATTAAAAATGGTCTATGTGTATACATTCTTTTAAAGTAAAGAAAGATTTATTCCACATATAGATTCCTATAATTACAATTCACCTAAAAATCACCTTTTCATCACTTATCAAGTCCTGTTTTGAAGTGTTGTAAAGTCTTGTAACAGGATTTCATGCTTTTCTAGGCTTAATTTCAATATTTACACCTTTCTTATGCTTTATTTGATCCTTTTATGCACTCATAAGACTTAATTAAGTTTATTTTTGAAATTAAACCTGACAAATAACATTAAATGTGACTTAATTCCCAACACCCACTTACAAGTCCTAGGTGGGACCCATTCAACATGGGTGGTGAATGACTCCCTCTTGGCTCCAAGTTTAAAATATTTCAAATTTTCTTTCAGGTTTTTATTCAAAATTACCTTATTTCAGCCTGAGATTAGGTATTATTGGGTCACTAAGGCACGAGTGTGTATAAATATGTGTTTTTCTCCTCATTTCATAGCTTCTAATCTCATAGTTCATTCAAGAATTCAATCATCCAAGAACTTTGCATTATTGAATCAAGCATCAATCAAAGCATCTTGGAGCAGCCATTGACATATCTTCAGATTTCTTCAACAAGGTTGTGGTGAGTTTAGGACATTTACATGTTATTTATTCATCATTCCTTGCTTATTTCATTTCATTTCTTCATTAAGGTTTGATGACCAAAGTGGGATTTGACCAAGCCAAATCCCTATAACCTAACCCTTAACCATTTCTCCCCTTTTACATTTGTGTTTGTAGATTTGTGCATACAGATTTATCAAGCAATTAGGTGTTGAAAGGTGGTTAAAAATTAAACAAAGTGTTTCAATTCAAACACAACCTATTTCATGCTTGGAGACAACCTATAGTCTGTTTTATGTAGATTTGATTCCATCAACCCGACAAGAAGACAAGTGTAGATATAGTGCTACATCATTGGTCCCTGATTTCACAAAATTTTGGGAGAGGACTGTTTCACCATCAGTGGTGAATGAGTCACCTTAAGCCTCAAAAACTAGATTTTGTTAGATTCTGAATGCTGACACTCAGAAACCCATTTTTAGGACTTTTTTCTAGTAACTAGACTGATTCGCCATCAGTGGCGAATGAGTCCCACTGGTGATTTTCATTGATTTTTGTTAAGATTTAGGACAATCTAAATTCATCATCAAATTCCCATGTGCAATCTTTTTAGCCTTGTTTAATTTTGTTTGCATTAGTTAAATACTTCTTTATTGCATTTTCTGTATATCACATTATGTTTTCAAACATTGCATATTTCATATGTTTTGCATTCATAATTGGTCAATTACATTGTTTAGTTGCATTTATAGCAACTCATCTAGCCTTAATCACATAATACATAAATTATATTGATTGAACCGCATTGATTTTAAGGGTTTATCTCTCTCCTTTTAGGTGAAAAACCCTAAGAGTGCAAGAGTAGCTATAAACCACCTTAAAATTGATGGTTCAATAAGATAACATTCATTTGATCCAAGTTTCACAATTTTCAAACAATCAATCTAGTTTCCAATAACTTATAACTAGTCAATCATTTCATGTTTAAGAATCAAACTATCTACAACATAGTCTATGTAAGACTCATTTGGTTATCTCAGTTCAACATGCATATAAAAGAATGTAACCAAATTTAATATTTAAGCAATCAGATTTTTAAACATAATACATGATTCAATACATCAATTATGATAATACTATCACCAAACATGCATCAATAATTACAGATTTCCAATATTTCCATTATTCCTTCTGACTTGGAATGAAATCTACATTTTAGATAAAGGAAATATATTTTTTTTAAAGAAGGTATATCACATGTATGTGTAATAAATTAATGGAATATTTATGCATGTACACATATATGGCCTCCTATTAAAAATGGTCTATGTGTATACATTCTTTTAAAGTAAAGAAAGATTTATTCCACATATAGATTCCTATAATTACAATTCACCTAAAAATCACCTTTTCATCACTTATCAAGTCCTATTTTGAAGTGTTGTAAAGTCTTGTAACAGGATTTCATGCTTTTCTAGGCTTAATTTCAATATTTACACCTTTCTTATGCTTTATTTGATCCTTTTATGCACTCATAAGACTTAATTAAGTTTATTTTTGAAATTAAACCTAACCAATAACATTAAATGTGACTTAATTCCCAACACCCACTTACAAGTCCAAGGTGGGACCCATTCAACATGGGTGGTGAATGACTCCCTCTTGGCTCCAAGTTTAAAATATTTCAAATTTTCTTTCAGGTTTTTATTCAAAATTACCTTATTTCAGCCTGAGATTAGGTATTATTGGGTCACTAAGGCACGAGTGTGTATAAATATGTGTTTTTCTCCTCATTTCATAGCTTCTAATCTCATAGTTCACTCAAGAATTCAATCATCCAAGAACTTTGCATCATTGAATCAAGCATCAATCAAAGCGTCTTGGAGCAGCCATTGACATATCTTCAGATTTCTTCAACAAGGTTGTGGTGAGTTTAGGACATTTACATGTTATTTATTCCTCATTCCTTGCTTATTTCATTTCATTTCTTCATTAAGGTTTGATGACCAAAGTGGGATTTGACCAAGCCAAATCCCTATAACCTAACCCTTAACCATTTCTCCCCTTTTGCATTTGTGTTTGTAGATTTGTGCATACAGATTTATCAAGCAATTAGGTGTTGAAAGGTGGTTAAAAATTAAAAAAAGTGTTTCAATTCAAACACAACCTATTTCATGCTTGGAGACAACCTATAGTCTGTTTTATGTACATTTGATTCCATCAACCTGACAAGAAGACAAGTGTAGATCTAGTGCTACATAATTGGTCCGTGATTTCACAAAATTTTGGGAGAGGACTGTTTCACCATTAGTGGCGAATGAGTCCCACCTTAAGCCTCACAAACTAGATTTTGTTAGATTCTGGATGCTGACACTCAGAAACCCATTTTTAGGACTTTTTTCTAGTAACTAGACTGATTCGCCATCAGTGGCGCATGAGTCCCACTGGTGATTTTCATTGATTTTTGTCAAGATTTAGGACAATCTAAATTCATCATCAAATTCCCATGTGCAATCTTTTTAGCCTTGTTTAATTTTTTTTGCATTAGTTAAATACTTCTTTATTGCATTTTTTGCATATCACATTATGTTTTCAAACATTGCATATTTCATATGTTTTGCATTCATAATTGGTCAATTACATTGTTTAGTTGCATTTATAGCAACTCATCTAGCCTTAATCACATAATACATAAATTATATTGATTGAACCCCATTGTTTTTAAGGGTTTATCTCTCTCCTTTTAGGCGAAAAACCCTAAGAGTGCAAGAGTGGCTATAAACCACCTTAAAATTGATGGTTCAATAAGATAACATGCATTTGATCCAAGTTTCACAATTTTCAAACAATCAATCTAGTTTCCAATAACTTATAACTAGTCAATCATTTCATGTTTAGGAATCAAACTATCTACAACATAGTCTATGTAAGACTCATTTGGTTATCTCTGTTCAACATGCATATAAAAGAATGTAACCAAATTTAATATTTAAGCAATCAGATTTTTAAACATAATACATGATTCAATACATCAATTATGATAATACTATCACAAAACATGCATCAATAATTAAAGATTTCCAATATTTCCATTATTCCTTCTAACTTGGAATGAAATCTACATTTTAGATAAAGGAAATATTTTTTTTTTCAAGAAGGTATATCACATGTATGTGTAATGAATTAATGGAATATTTATGCATGTACACATATATGGCCTCCTATTAAAAATGGTCTATGTGTATACATTCTTTTAAAGTAAAGAAAGATTTATTCCACATATAGATTCCTATAATTACAATTCACCTAAAAATCACCTTTTCATCACTTATCAAGTCCTGTTTTGAAGTGTTGTAAAGTCTTGTAACAGGATTTCATGCTTTTCTAGGCTTAATTTCAATATTTACACCTTTCTTATGCTTTATTTGATCCTTTTATGCACTCATAAGACTTAATTAAGTTTATTTTTGAAATTAAACCTGACAAATAACATTAAATGTGACTTAATTCCCAACACCCACTTACAAGTCCTAGGTGGGACCCATTCAACATGGGTGGTGAATGACTCCCTCTTGGCTCCAAGTTTAAAATATTTCAAATTTTCTTTCAGGTTTTTATTCAAAATTACCTTATTTCAGCCTGAGATTAGGTATTATTGGGTCCCTTCAAAAGGCAGTGTGTATAAATATGTGTTTTTCTCCTCATTTCATAGCTTCTAATCATAGTTCATTCAAGAATTCAATCATCCAAGAACTTTGCATCATTGAATCAAGCATCAATCAAAGCATCTTGGAGCAGCCATTGACATATCTTCAGATTTCTTCAACAAGGTTGTGGTGAGTTTAGGACAATTACATGTTATTTATTCATCATTCCTTGCTTATTTCATTTCATTTCTTCATTAAGGTTTGATGACCAAAGTGGGATTTGACCAAGCCAAATCCCTATAACCTAACCCTTAACCATTTCTCCCCTTTTGCATTTGTGTTTGTAGATTTGTGCATACAGATTTATCAAGCAATTAGGTGTTGAAAGGTGGTTAAAAATTAAAAAAAGTGTTTCAAGTCAAACACAACCTATTTCATGCTTGGAGACAACCTATAGTCTGTTTTATGTAGATTTGATTCCATCAACCCGACAAGAAGACAAGTGTAGATCTAGTGCTACATAATTGGTCCCTGATTTCACAAAATTTTGGGAGAGGACTGTTTCACCATTAGTGGCGAATGAATCCCACCTTAAGCCTCAAAAACTAGATTTTGTTAGATTCTGGATGCTGACACACAGAAACCCATTTTTAGGACTTTTTTCTAGTAACTAGACTGATTCGCCATCAGTGGCGAATGAGTCCCACTAGTGATTTTCATTGATTTTTGTCAAGATTTAGGACAATCTAAATTCATCATCAAATTCCCATGTGCAATATTTTTAGCCTTGTTTAATTTTGTTTGCATTAGTTAAATACTTCTTTATTGCATTTTCTGCATATCACATTATGTTTTCAAACATTGCATATTTCATATGTTTTGCATTCATAATTGGTCAATTACATTGTTTAGTTGCATTTATAGCAACTCATCTAGCCTTAATCACATAATACATAAATTATATTGATTGAACCACATTGATTTTAAGGGTTTATCTCTCTCCTTTTAGGTGAAAAACCCTAAGAGTGCAAGAGTAGCTATAAACCACCTTAAAATTGATGGTTCAATAAGATAACATGCATTTGATCCAAGTTTCACAATTTTCAAACAATCAATCTAGTTTCCAATAACTTATAACTAGTCAATCATTTCATGTTTAAGAATCAAACTATCTACAACATAGTCTATGTAAGACTCATTTGGTTATCTCTGTTCAAAATGCATATAAAAGAATGTAACCAAATTTAATATTTAAGCAATCAGATTTTTAAACATAATACATGATTCAATACATCAATTATGATAATACTATCACAAAACATGCATCAATAATTACAGATTTCCAATATTTCCATTATTCCTTCTGACTTGGAATAAAATCTACATTTTAGATAAAGGAAATATATTTTTTTTAAAGAAGGTATATCACATGTATGTGTAATGAATTAATGGAATATTTATGCATGTACACATATATGGCCTCCTATTAAAAATGGTCTATGTGTATACATTCTTCTAAAGTAAAGAAAGATTTATTCCACATATAGATTCCTATAATTACAATTCACCTAAAAATCACCTTTTCATCACTTATCAAGTCCTATTTTGAAGTGTTGTAAAGTCTTGTAACAGGATTTCATACTTTTCTAGGCTTAATTTCAATATTTACACCATTGTTATGCTTTATTTGATCCTTTTATGCACGCATAAGACTTAATTAAGTTTATTTT
>VDFB02269770.1:0-29515 GCA_007258455.2 Sequoia sempervirens | reverse complement strand
AATGATTACAAGATATGCACAAAATATATTTGTTCAAAAGGCTTTAGAAATTTTAAAGTAGATGTGATTGGCTGGTGTAAAGCCAAATTCGACAACCTTTGTGAGCATCCTCCCTTCTTGTCCCAAAAGGGGAGCTTTGGAACAAGGTATGGACATCCATCATAACATAATGGAAGGGGGAGTTTTGTCAAATATTATAGTTGGAAATGCTCTAGTAGACATGTATTCAAAATGTGGAAGTATAGATAAGGCATGTGAAATATTTGATGGAATGGCTCAAAGATATGTCATCTCTTGGAATGCAATGATTGTAGGATATGCTAATGATGTTTCAATAACTTTGGGTTTTTATCTTCTCCCCATCAATTTGTATGCAATTGAAATGTGGTTACTTTTGTTATCTCTTATGTGCATAAACAACTATTTTGCATGTGTGTACTTCAAAAGAAAATAACGATAAAAATACCAAGTTTCAAAGTTACTACACAAGGGTTCCAAATATAATAATAATGGTGGTTGTATTTGAGAAGGCATTAGGGAAGAAATTTCCTCTAAAATTTGTTGATAAACCTAAAGATTTTGAAACTCTATATGCATTTATAGAGAAGGTTGAGAAGGAATTGAAGTGGGAAAGCATTACATGGAAGATCTATTTATTTAGTAGCCATTGGAATGCTGACTTCCCTAATATATGACCTCAACATGTCATGGTCTATTATTACTACAATTATCACCCTTGTATTCTTTGATTTCAGAGATGCTCATCCCTCCCTTGAGAAGGTTTCTTATACTCTTTTTGCATTCTTCTCAAGTATGTTTATCATAGTAGATGGATTCAACAAGACTAACTTACTAGGTACACTATAGGATGTTGTTGAGCCTCATAAATAAATTGGTATCACACTTGGGTTAATGCCTATGTTGGTGACCATACAAGTCATTTTTTTTTTGCAACTAAGGTTAGAAAATGGATTTGGTTTCCAAAAGGGAGACAAAATTGAACCAAATAAAGTCTAATTTTAATTATTATTGTATTTTCAAGAATCAATTATAAATCAATAACAGATTGAAAAGCTATATATTCTCTTTTTTTTAAGAGGATGGAATTTTGGGATAGAAAACTTTTGGGTTCTTTCACATTGTACAACAACAAAAGAGTGATTTTTCTCTCTTCATCATATAACAAAAGATATACTAGGAAAAATACATAACTGATGTTGTGATCTAGCTAAAGATGCCCATATGAGATATAAAGCTTCCTAATGGTTATAATTTAGGAGTTAATGCATAGTAACATGGCATTCAGACAAAGGAGAAAACAAGGTTTGTTGACCAAATCACTACAACCAAATATTTGCAACTAAACAAAAATGGAGGATGACAAGAATTGGAGTTGATTGCTTCTATCCCAAAATTAATTTCAATCAAGAATATAAAGTAGATTACAAAAAATGCATAAAACACAGAAAGAGTGTATATTAATCACTTGAGTTACCCCCTTGCTGCATATCCTATTATGAATTCCCTAAAGTACTTGGATCTTATATAATTTTATGTGCATCTTCAGTTATTATAAGTCACAAATAAATTATTTATTAACTAATCAAAAAAAAATTCTACCTTTGTTTGTACTTTAGAAATGATAAGTTTTTCAAAAAAATAAATGATCTACATACCTGTAATCTCACAATGCTACTTATTTTTTCATGGTCAAAATATTGGAAGACAATATACTCATCAATACAATTTATGAACTCAGGTCGGAAGGTGGCTTGTGCTGCTTCCATGACTCTCTTCTTCATATTTACATAAGCTTCCTCTTTTGAGCCAACTTCATGATCAAAAGCGCTTAGAATATACAGGGAACCATCATTAGAATTCATAATAATGATAGTGTTGGTGAAGCTTACAGTTTGACTGTGCATGTCAGTGACCCTTCCATCATCTAAAATCTGAAGCAAAATATTCAAAACATCTGAATGTGCTTTCTCAATTTCATCAAACAGAATTACTGCATAAGGCCCTTGGTGTTTTGGTGAAGGATAAGGTATAGAAGGTAGTGTATGTTGTTTTTAATGATTTAGGTATGAAATATGTTTACCCTTAGTAATGTATTAATGACTATTATCCTTTTTGTCAAGATAAAGATTAATGACTGAGATTGAAGCATTATGACAGTGTGCTAGTTATGGTTGTGGCTTAACAAGGGTAGATTTTGGTAAGGAAGATAGTAAGTTGAATGAATGTAAGTAGAGAAATTTTTGTATACCTGCAGATGGTACAAAATTTCATGGTTAAGTGGAAGCCTCCCATCAGCAACAAGATCCAAATATCCATGTATCTGTCTCAATCGAGCCTCTAAACCCTTAAGAGACGTTAATTTTTCCACTAGCCTATTATGCACAAAAAGTCAAATTTTAGAGTTATTTCACCACTAAAAACAAAAGAAATAGAGCTTTGAAACCAAATCCACACACAACACAATGTGGTAGTCATACAAAGCCATACAAACAAACTAAACTCCTCGCACATTGAAATTTGAAACAACTTGAAATTACAGGATGTAAAGCAGCATGGATTCAAATTTTTACTCCAACCTGAGGTACATTTCATAATAATGGGTTCTTCATAAAAATTGTAATGCTTGTTCAATAGTAAAGAGGATTGATGAAAGATAGAGGAATTAAAAAAGATACTTGATGAAGTTGGATTGAGCTTCTCTTTGTTTCGAGAATAGTTTAATATTCTCTACTTAACAGGGCCAACCACATGATAGTGGAAGCTCATTTGGCCCCTCCCCCCCTCACATCACTCTCAATTCCCCATACCTGATCATATAACATTAATCATTTATTCATCCATTAATAACATATAACATTCATTCATTAAGTTTTTACATATTATCAAAAATATGGTTGTCATAATATGATTACAATCACTTTTTTTTTGTTTCTTTTTTGAAGTTAAAAATGGCTGAAGTGGAGTATCGTTTTCTAAATCATCTGTCCCCCCCTTCAGTTTTTCTACCCTCTACTCATGATCTTAATGTATGCCTAGTCATGTACTGATCACGATGTGGAGGCCGCTGCAAGGTGGGGTCTACTACAATAACAAATAAATGTTAAATTGATATGTTTTATTATTATTGTTACAAGTATTTTATTAATTAAAAGAACATTAGAGTGGTTCTCTTTACCTGATGGGGCAACATAATGTTCTTGATCTTTTCTTATAGCCTCATGCTCAACATGATGAACACCCTCTAAATCTTGATATGGAGTTGAAACACAAAAGGTTATATTAATTAATACACCAATTGCAATTAAATATGTTTAAAAGAACATTAGAGTGGTCTTCTTTACTTGATGGGGCCACATCATGTTCCTGATCTTCTATAGCCTAATCATGCTCAACATGTTGATCACGCTCTACATGCTCTAAAGTTGAAACATGAAAGGTTACATTAATTAATACACCAATTGCAATTAAAGATGTTTAATTGTATTAATCCATACTACATTTTGTAGAGCACATGAATACATCCAATACCAGGATGCACACCATGACCTTCATCTGCAGGTTGTGCTCCACCCTCACCAGGCTACATTCCAATGTCAAGTGCAGTATTATCATTGTTTTTTTGTTTAAAACAAATAGGCACATAATTTTTTAATGGTGGAAATTAATATTGAATAGATTGCACAAGTATTCAATTTTAAATAAACTTTATTGAGTTTATTTACCTGCATGTCGGATGCAATGGAAGATTGTGTTTTCCCAACCAAGAGTCTTAGGCATTCAACCACAGCCTCATAGCCATGCTGGAAGGCAATCTTCATTTCCTCTTATATGGGTGCTCTGTTGAATTCAGAGCCCTACATTTTTGCATAAGATCATGAATTTTGCTTCTATGGTGTGATAAAACCAAAATTTTTTGCAATTTATTATTTGGATGCAATATTTCATTTATTGATACTTACAATTCATGCGACTAATTTCATATAACCACCAGAGCCAAGTTTGTGTTGCCCATGTTTTTCTAGTCTTTCCTTTGTTTCCTTCGATGTGTTGGGCAGCCTATGAAAAGTTTGAAATATGTTAGATTATGTGAAAAGAAAGAGTGATCAGTATATAATTACATTTTTGATAGTATCACATACCTTCCTTGGCCTGGTGGTGTCTTTCTTTTTTTCTTTTCAGCTTTCTCCTTTCCATCCGACACCAGGTCCTTCCACTCCCTCTCTGGAATCATGGGGGGATGCTCGTACTTTTTGTTCTTCTATAAATGTGACCTATATTGGTCCCTCACATACTTTAGATATGTACCAACTTTCTTAAGGACCTTGGGTCGGTTGAATGTTTTATCACCGAACAACACAACTAAATGGTTAATGAGCTCATCCTTTAAATCTTGATTTTGGGCATTCCACTGTGTACGTATGGTGGTCCCAAAGAGCTCCAATGTTATATCGCCTAGATGTTTATAAAAAACATCATTTCCTGCAAAGTGATCATGGGATCATTAGTCTAAAAAGAGTGATCAATAAGTAAATTTTAATTGGATTATATATAATAATAATTAAAACATTTTAAATTACTTGGGACCTTCTCTATCTTTATGGGAATGAAATCCTCAGTCACCACAAATTTTCATGTACTAGTAATATGGGAAGATCCAAGAAATGTTGCTAAAACATCACCGGTACTACCCGATGCCTGCATGCTATGTTTTTCCGACATTTAAATCGACAATATAGGCATGGATGATGGGGTCGGATGATGTGATGTATGTGCAAGAAGATTAGGATGGACACTTGTACCAACCCCTACTCTGCGGGCAACACCAGCAGTACCCTGATCATGGGCAGCAACATCAAGAGGATGCAAAAAATCTTGTAAAAACAACACATATTTAGTTCATGACATAAAAGAGTACAAATTATAAAACCATGAATGAACTTATGTTATAATTAAAGACCTCATGACAACTTACTTGCAAGTTTTGTACTCTCTTAGTCAATATTTTAACCCTCTCTCTTATCTCATTTGTTTGAGGCACTATGAATAACAATTGAAGGATTTCTTCATTGCATTTTTTTGTGTCTTATCATATCGAGAGGGTTTTTTGAATATGCGATGTCATCATCCAATAAAAGTGACTGCACTTCGACCCTATGGATGCTCTCCTCTACTGCTAGTGCCTTTCCCTGATCAGTCGATTGCAACAAGAATATTAAAAACATTATCGAAATTAACTTAATAAACTTATGAAAAAAATATAATAATAAAACATTTTGATCCTATATAATTTGTACAATTACAATGAGGTAAACCTATCAGGTAGAAGCACCTGATGATGCATCACGATCTGTGGTCTGGGTTGGAGCCTTCCCCATACAATCAATGTCCCACTATGACAAAAATTAAATATAAAAAAACATTACCAAAATGAAACCAATAAACTTACGAAAAAAAACATAATAATAAAATGGTATATTGGAGTCATTAATTGGAGGTTGGGTAAAATGGTATATAGTATGTACCACCCCCATAGTAACTATGTTTTTATCTAAGTGATTCAAATTGTAATTGATTAGCAACTCTTCCCCTGCAGTTATTGATTTTATCACACATATGAATACATTGTTTCCCTCACGCGCCTCGACTATGCAATTGGTTTGCTTATTTGTTGACCTAGGTTGTGTACTGTTTATAAACCCTACAATATTCCCTGATGCTTTTGACCTTCCGTCAATGTACATAGCCACTCCTTTATTTTGATCCTTATCTCTTAGTTGTATATAATTTGTTGATAGTGCATACCTACACATACTTTGTGTATATTGAACCAGTTGGATCCAATCTTTGTGACTGTAATAGGGTCCGACATACTCCATCAATTCAGTAACTTTTTCGTAACAGAACTTTATGTCGTCCATGCAAAATAGGCCCAAACCATGTAATGGCAATGGTGCTATGCAATATATCCTCTCGTTGACACAAAAATCAGTGTTTATTGGAGGAAGTTCCCTGGGTAACCATTGTTTCCGTAGATGTTTGTACCTCAAGGGCACCCCAATGTCACCTATGCTCTCATCATCATAAGAACATGACCCCCCTTCAGCAAGAAAAAATTCCATGCGTTTATGGAATTTTCTTCTAATCTTTTGACCTCTAGTTGATCTCCCTCTTTTAGACCTACAACATGTCTCTCTTTCCTCTTCTCCTCCTGAATTTCCCTCGCTCAAGGAAGACAAATTTGAAAAATACCTATTTGGTGGTACTTGCACTCATAAGGATGTTGGATGAAGTTATTTCATGGTGATGTGATCCCAAGGTGACATTATGATTAATCTATCATTTCATCGCTAGAACACTAAAAGACATAATTCAGGTGCATGTATTTGATGTGTTTGAATTTAATAAATTACAAATTAAAATAGACATAAATTACTTGAAATAAGTGCTTCATAACCCGTCTAATCAAATCATAACCTATCAAAAAGGGAATAGGAATTTTCTAAAGAAAAGAACACTTGATCCAATCATAAGTGTATGGCCTTCGCAGAAAGGAGTGATCCACCTTAGCAATAGCAACTACCCCATCCAAAATTTTCTCACATTACACAAAGCCACAAATTTCCTCCAAGATAAGCCAATCAAATCCAACCTTATGTGTCCTAGTAATCAAATAGGAGATAATCCTAAAAATGACATTGCGAAGGGTGATTGGTCTAAAAAATCTAAACGACTTTGCAATTATTTCACTACTATGATCAATGTGTCATCTTTCATGAAATTTCCCAAAACACTATTCATTATGATCATATGGAAATTTCTAGGAGAACTACAATAGTTGTAACATCATAAATTAAATATTCAACATTAAAAAGTACATCATGAATTAATTATGTAATGGCATAAAAATTAAAAACATCATGAATTAATTATGTAACCACATAAGTCAAATATAATTCTATCAAGAAATGAATATCAAATAGTTAATACAATCGCATAACTCATACATTTCAATGTCATTGATCTTCTTCTTCATCCAACTCTTTGTCTGTATCATCCAATCCATATTCGACATTGTAAGGATTGTTCTTATCATCATCGTCATCATTGATATCAGTTTCAATAATGTCATCATCCACACAGATATCATCTTCATGAACATTAACTCCTACATCATCATGATCTAGTTCCTCCTCTTCGACATCTTCATCAGGAACATCATCAACTAACTATTGATCCTAATCATCATCTACATCATCTTCTAGTTCTTCGGTATCTTCTTCTTCCACCACATTATACTTTATCGGCCTTCCTCTTGGATCATGTCTAACAACAAATGACCAACCTGGTTTACTTGGAACCTCTGAGTAAAATACCTGCTCACATTGGCTTGAAAGAACATAGGGCTCATTTCTAGCTCGCTCAAACGACCTTGTATTAACCATGGTAAATCCATCATCATGTTCAATAACAGTTCTCTCGGGATCATTTTCATTTAATCATAGCCTGTACCATAGGACGACGAACAAAACTAATTTGAAGGACTTAAAGTCACACTCAAGTATATCATCCAAAATCCCATAGTATTGATTTTCTGATACTTCTGGATGTATGTCGCTTCTAGATGAAACATTAGTCACCTGAAAGACTATAGCTATCCTAGAATCACAAGTTTTCTTCGTGTCATCCAAATTTTTTATTCAAAATGTACGACCATTGCACCACATATCCTTGTGGTGTTTCACCTGTAATATGTCAAACATGAAAAAATTATTGCAATATCGTTAGTTGATAAACATATTTATTGTTGGCCGAATGTATGCAAAGAAAAAAATCTCAACATATATATACATCAATATAATTGAAAATAATTAAATACTATGGGTGATTAATATACTTATATGTACCTGTTTATCACTTAAACCATATACTAAATCAATTTCCCTTGGTGTAACATTGGAATCTCCATTACGATGAGCTTCATTAACCAATGAAGCCACACCTTCCCATGTTAATGCGCAACCAGATTGTTGACATCGTTCAATCCATACCATCATCCAATCAATATTGTTTGTGATGCACAAATGTAGTGCATCCCACTCTCAACCAGCTGTATCAAAAAAATTTGAAATTCACAAACGACATATAATTAGTGGTGCAGGAGCACCTATACCTCATTCTCAACTTGTGATTATTTAAAGGTGGATAGATGGTCAATAGGTAGAGTGAGTCTTTTGGTTTTTTTGTCTTTATTAAGGTCAATTAAGACCATTAGACATGTTCTATGTGAAGTTTTGAGTTATGAGTTTGAATCTTGCACTAAAGAGTTTTGTAGCCTTTTAAAGAAAAATTAGAGAATTTACATGTAAAAGGGTGCAAGGTTAGTCTCATGTCAATAATAAGGCTATTATCAAGCCACTAGCATGGTCTTATGGGTGTCCTAGGAGTTTCAATATATTTGAAAGTTCAAAAAATTGAAACATTTCAATAGTGATGTTAAGAACTTTGAAATTAGTGTGTTTTATGTTTCATGTGATCATAAAAGATTAAAAAGTCAATTGTAGAGGTGTTTGTTCAGTAGTTGAGGTGTAAAGGACTTTAAAATGCATAAATTTATCATTGTAAACCCTCATAGGATGAGAAATAAAGAAGGTATAGTTGTTGTCCTCAAGAGTTTTGTGAAGAAAAGCATGTGAAATGAGAGGTCCAAGCCTAGGTTTCAACAAAATATGTATGGGAGATCTGATTTTATGAATTTTTACCCATGTGAAGACCTAATGGGTTGTATCTAAGTTGGTTTTGAGGTCTGGGAGGTCGTGGAAATAGGAGATTGAATAAACCCTCATGATTTTGGCCTAAAACAAGGGTTTTTGGGTTTGGCAAGAATCTGGCCGTACAGGTGGAATATTTTTGTGGATTTGGAGGTTTGGAGGCATAAAATTTTGTGCCCCAAGATTCCATGGGCATATGACAAGTTTAAAGACTAGTTTCTTTGTAAAATAGGCCTAATCAGCTAATCAACACAACCTAGAAAGGGTGATTTTGGTGATTAATACTTGATGTATATTGAAGATTAATAATTAAATAAGTACAATATACATAAAAACCAAATAAAAAATATATTATAATTACCTCTCACTTTCCTCAATCTGCCTTTCCCCATTAGGTACTCCCCTTCAAATTTCTTAATGGAGTTGGGATCCCAAATGCGATCTACATGGATCTTTGTTGCAAAATTAGGAAGATATTCAGAAATGTACACCATGGTCTAGTATACCATATATCCCTCCATCATAGAACCCTAAGGATCTTTTCTTTGTCTAACCAAAGCCTTCAAAAATGTCAAGTGCCTCTCAACCATCCACATTGACCTTGTGTGTACAGGTCCACACAATTCAATTTCCTCAACTTGGTGTATGAGGTAGTGTTCTTGTGCATTGAAAAATGTTGAAGGTAGACACTTTTGCATTTCACACATTAGATGATGAATTTTGTCTTCCAATAATTTATATCTTATTTATGGATTTCTTTAGATGACAACCATCTACAAGTGATTCAAGGTGCAAATATATTAATGAGATTTAACAAAAATATAAAATATATCACATAACAAGTAAAACAAATGACAATTATAAGATCTATACAATGAATTGAACAAATATCGCTACTTACCTCATGTATTTTACAAGATTATATATAACTTGCTTGACATTGTTGTTGAAGTTGTATGGGAGAGATAGAGGTAGAACGTACTGCAACAACTATAAAATGATCGTTTCACTATTTTTCCAAAAGTAGTAAACACAATACACTGAAAAGTACATGCAATATACAAATATATATATAATATACCAGAATAATTACCTTAATGAAGGTATTCCAATCATGCGTTTTCATCCCTGACCCAAATTCACCTTTCTTTGTTGTGATATTGTTTATGTTTGTAGCAAATCCTGTGGGAAATCAAATTTTTCATGACTTCTTTTATAGCATTGTTTTACTGCTCCGTTAATAACCAAGGAAGGGTGCTTATATTAATTTGGTCTCCATCACTATTTAATTGAATGACATTTTTCATTGCATGATTGGCTTCTTGAATGTCACTACAAATTTTGACATTTTTTTCTTTGTCATGCCTTCCATCCAATATTTTCCATAACGTTTTTGTCATATTCTTTCTGATATGCATTGTATCAAACAAATGCACAATTTGTAGCTTCTCATAGTAGGGCAACCTACTAAATTTTCTAGGATAACTTTCCATTCCCTGTGGAAGCCAACCATTAATGCCTTGATGACCTTCATGAAGCATATAAGTTAAACAAATTAACACCGACAATCATTGTCAATTACAACATGAGAAAACAAAAAACAATATAAAAATATAAATTCCAAACATATCATATATAATAGATAAACAATTTGATCTGATGTATAACCTTGACCATTAATTCTATTATATTCCAACTTCCATAGGTGAGGTGTCATTCTTCATGGTTTTGATGTAGTCTCTTCTTTCCCATTGAAAATATATTTTTCAGTAGCTCGATACTTATGATTTCTATGGAGGACGTGCCTATAATCATCAAACACCTACTTTCCTAAACTTGTTGAATGACGAGATTTCATCTTTGAACCACAAATTGGACATGCAAATTTTCCCTTTGTTTGAAGACCTGCAAGATCATATATAATTGGATTAAATATGTCAATTTTTATAATTGTATATAATGAATAGATTATTTAAAAACATGCATGATATCTACTTCATAAAATTAAATATCATTAAAGTGCAGTTGAACATTATAACATACCACAAAAATGTGTTAGCCCTAGGGCATCATGAATTGTCCATACAAGTATTGCATGGAATTGAAATTGTTTTTGTCCTATTGGTCTATAGACATCATACATAGTGACACCATTCCATAAATTTAGTAACTCGTTGATAAGAGGATCAATATACACATTCATATCTTTAACTTGCTACTTACCTAGTTGAATGAACATAAACATTACATAATTATTATAACCATTTTACTGCAATATATATAAATTAATGTACATGACTATTAAATGAAAAAAATATAAGTCATTTTGCAACAAATAAGAAAAATGAGATGCTATTACGTTAAAGAAAATTGATGTAAACAAATACCTAGAATAATCATTGCCAACATTATGTGCTCCCTCTTTATTGACATCCATGGAGGAATGTTATTGTTGATAACAAAAACAGGTCACATTGAGTAAATAGATCTCAGCTCTCCAAATGGATTGACACCATCTGCTACCAATGAAAGCCTGAGATTACGAGGTTCTTCTTTAAAGTGGCCATTTTTCTTCCACGTCCCTAAATGCAGAACCATCCATAGGAATTCGAAGAATGTCATCTTCACTTCTATTCCATGCATGGTAATCCATAAATTGCGCTAAGCTTTCGCACCTAAATAATCGTTGCATACATGGAGTAATGGGAATGTAACGAAGAACCTTGTGAGGCACCTTTTTTGTTAGTTGGATTCATTTGATATCTTACCTGATATATATCTAGGAATTTTGCCGTAAATTCATGTTGTTTATGATATATAATATGGGATCATTGGGACATGCATCTATTGCTTGATACTCCATTCCAATATCTTCATAATGGCAGATAATTGACATACCATTTGATGGTGGTAACAAAAATTCACCTATCAATCTACAACAATTTATTTTTTTGTTAATATAAAGAATATTAATGTACATATTTCATCATTTATTTACTAGTGATGAACTAACAACAAAAATAGATGAAAAAAGATGACATATATGACATACCTTAACATCAATGAGATTGCTATGCTGGATAAACCATTCATAACCTTCAAGTTCACCAACAACAATACAACAAAGAGAAGAGTTGTTTTAAAGTCATAAAGGCTCGTGGTGCCTCTCATACATAACCATGGAAACATCATCAAAGTCATCTCGACTATCATGATCGGGCTATATCACTAAATGTACACAAGTGGATCAATGCATTTGTTCATCATCTTCAACTGTGTTTTTTGGCACATGATCATCTTCTTCAATAGGATCATTAACTTCATCTTCAATATTCACAACCCCATGTTCATCTGCTTGCAAAACCACATTCTCTAGGGCATGATAATCCATATCTTGTGCCCTAGGGCACCCCACCTTTATAATAATGATCGACATAAATAAACCATGATCATGATCAAGTGATTTTTTATATATATAGAAATGTTAAAACGATATAAACATTTACAAATTCAATCAATATAAAGACATATAATGAACAACTTACCAATGGACGATAATCATGCCCCCCTTCAACGTGACCATGTTTCCTACAATGTTTCTCGAATGTTGTGATTAAAATTCTTCTCATCCTTAAGCCCTTGCAATTATTGCAAGGACAATAACATTTCCCATCACCCTTTCTTTTCAATTTAGCCCACATTCTAGCAATTATATGTTCATTTTGTTCTGCACTAATATTATCTGACATGATTTTTCTTTACCAAGCTTGAATATTTAGATCTTAAAAAAATATCAAACTCAAACTCTTATAGTTTTTAATCATAGATAGGTAACAAAATCTAATAATTTTGATATTTTGCACCAAAAAAAATTGACATGCAACCACCCCTGCAAAAGAGAAGATAGTATGAAGTTAATGAACCCAAAAAACACTTTAAAATGCTAATTCCAGAACTTATTAAATTATGGTTTTACAATGATTTCCAACCGTTAGTCTCCTAAAATAAGAATATTGAACTTGCACAACAAAATCTGGAAATGAAATTCTCAAAATGCACAAGTCTAAAAATGAAATCTGATGAGATGTTGCTTTAAAATATGATTTTCAAACCTGGAAGTACAAATCTGACTTCACAAATGAATTCTGGAAAAAGACAATGACTACCCTCAACTTGGCGATATCTTCTTGAATTTTTTCTGATTTTTCCCAAGAAAATCATCCTTAATTCTCCACAAACTGTCGCAAGTAGAGAAAATTTGCAAGTATAGCAAAACATTGTCACAATTTGATTTTTTTTCTGATTTTCCATGTTTGTCGAAATTTCAACGAATGTCGAGGATAAAATTTTAAAAAATTGAAAATTACACATCAAATATCACAAGCAGCCGACAATACATCAAATTATACATATTTCGCAGAAATTTTCGTCAGATTTTGTAGTCAAATGAGTTAGTGTTTTATAATCTTGCCACTATTCTGCTTCATAATGTGTTTAAGCTAAAAATAATAAAATTTGGGTGTTAGTGCCAAAATAGAATTTCCTCAAACAATTTTGATATATTTTCACTGCAAGTGCAAACTATCCTTGTGCAAAGTAAACATGTCCTAGATTTACCCACACATCAGGCATCTAAACAAAGATGTTTCCTATAGAAACTTCTTGTACCTATGTAAAGATTTCCTTTGCAATATCAAATTGACCCCTTTCAGCTAGCACAATGGCTGCCCATTTATAGCATAAACATTTCCTTGTCTCTGTGCCAACACTTTACAATGGCTGCCCCATTTGCAGTATAAAATTTTTCACTGCAAGCACAAAATGTCCTTGTGCAAAGTAAACATGTACTAGATTTACCCACACATCAAACATCTGAACAAAGATGTTCCCGCAATAGCTTCTTGTACCTGTGTAATAATTTCCTTTGCAATATCAAATTGACCCCTTTCAGCTAGCACAATGGCTGCCCCATTTGTAGCATAAACATTTCCTGGTCTCTATGCCAACACTTAAGTGGCCCCTTTCATGGCATTCAGATCCTCTTGAGTTATTATTATACTCCTATTTTCCAAGAGAAAAATCCCCAAGGCCTATGGGAAATGAACAATGAGCATTTGAGTTTCAACTTGGTTTCATTTCGAAAAGGGGACATTACATTGTACAAGATTTTTTTAACAACATAATAATTTAATCCACCTATTTGGGACTATAAAATAAAAATAAATTAATTAATCCATTTTCATTTATAAGTTCTTTTAATCTAGAATCTGATAGAAAGATAAAGTATAATACATTGAAGGACACAAAAAATGTTCTAAAATAAAGACTAAAATAGGCTCCTTACGAGAAGAGAAAGAGAAAATGAAAGATAACATACAAATGAGGCCCACACTGGAGTTTTGATAACATCCTATTTAATTCATGTCAATGAATTTGGCAAAGCATACCTTATTGACTAAAGTTTGTAGCTTATCCATCGCCACACATGCATCATCTTTCGGAATTTGTTTCTACATGTCAGCCTAGACTGATTAGATGACTATGATAAAACCATCAGCTCTTATGTATGCTTGGCAACATGGAACTGAAAATAGATGTCTGACTTAAAGCAAAAGAAACAATTAAAGTACCACGCCAACTTGTCTTGGTTGATGAAGCAAAACAAAAAGTTGATGAAGAACAAAATATTTAGATGGAAAGGAGAAAGCAAGAGGAAGAACTTTAGTGAGTGATGCAATAAGAGGAGAAATTTGAATGTGTGAAGGAATTATGGAAGATTAAGTGTAAGGACATGGATGATGATGATGGTGAGGTTGGTCAGTTTGAGGAGAAACAAAAGAAGGAAAAGAAGAAAAAGAAGAAGGATAAGGACCACAAGGCTTAATTTTCTTATATGGAGGAACTTGATGTTTCCATGGAAGATGAGGAAAATTATGAGTGATAAGGCACAATATGATGTAGAAAATTCCCAAGATCTTCTTGCAGCTGCAGGTCTAGAAGACTGATGATGACGAGACAAATTCTCCAATTTCAACAAAATCATGAAGGAGACATGCATACTCTAATTTTGAAGATGATGAACCATTGCAAAAATAGATTCTGAGAGAAGATGATCCATATGATGATGATGTCTAGGCTTCCTGAGCTTTAACCAAACCTAGCTCCTATTTTCCAAGAGAAAAATCCCCAACTCCCATGGGAAATGAATGATGAGCATTTGAGTTTCAATAGATTCCAAGAGAAGATGATGCATACAATAACAATGGATAGGCTAAATCAAAATTTTAGTCAATCAAATATGATTTGTCCCTTCCAAATCCATTTGACATAGTTAAATGAGATCTTATCAAAAACCTCAAATGAATCATATCTATGTTAACTTTTCATTTTTCCTCTTTCTTTTTTTTTTAATGGGCAACCTATTATAGTCCATTGAAACTCAAATCCTCATCATTCATTTCCCATGGGACTTGGGGATTTTTGTTTTGGAAAATAGGAGCTAGGTTTGGTTAAAGCTCAGGAAGACTAGACATCATCATCATATGGATCATCTTCTCTCTGACTCTATTTCTGCAATGGTTCATCATCTTCAGAATCAAAGTATGCATGTCTCCTTCGTGATTTTGTTGAAATTGGAGAATTTGTCTCGCCATCATCAAATTCTTCTATACTTGTAGCTGCAAGAAGATCTTGGGAATTTTCTACATCATATTATGCCTTATCACTCATATAATTTTCCTCATCTTCCATGGCAACATCGAGTTCCTCCATATAAGAATTATAAGCCTTGTGGTCCTTATTCTTCTTCTTTTTCTTCTTTTCCTTCTTTTGTTTCTTCTTAGACTAACCAGCCTCATCATCGTCATCATCCATGTCCTTACACTTACTCTTCCACAATTCCTTCACATGTTCAAATTGATCCTCTTATTGCATCACCCGCTGATGTTCTTCCTCTTGCTTTATCCTTTCCATCTGAATCCTTCATTCTTCATTAGCTTTTCGTTTTGCTTCATCAACCAAGAAAAGTTGGCATGCCACTTTAATTGTTTCTTTTGCTTTAAGCTAGTTAGCTATTTTTCAGTTCCATGTTTCCAAGCATACATAAAGTATTTGATGAGTTTTTATCCACCTTAAGTGCATCCCCAATCAATTCTAGGCTTGGTGCATTGTAGAAACAAATTTTAAGAGAAGATGATGCATACAATGAAGATGGATAAGCTACTTCAAAATTTTAGTCAATAAAATATGCTTTGTCCCTTCCAAATCCATTTGACATGGTTAAATAAGATCTTATAAAAAACCTCAAACCAATCATCTATATGTTATCCTTTCATTTTTCCTCTTTCTTATTTTTTATGGGTAACCTATTTTAGTCTTTATTTTAGAACATTTTATGTGTCCTTCAATGTATTATGCTTTATATTTCTATCAGATTCTAGATTAAAAGAACCTATAATTGAAAATAGATTAATTCATTTATTTTTATTTTTCAGTCCCAAATAGGTGGATTAAATTATTCTACTGTTAAACAAATCTTGTACAATGTAATGTCCCCTTTTCAAAATGAAACCAAGTTGAAACTCAAATGCTCATCATTCATTTCCCATGGGCCTTGGGGATTTTTGTTTTTGGAAAATAGGAGCTAGGTTTGGTTAAAGCTTAGGAAACCTAGACATCATCATATGTGTCATCTTCTCTTGGACTCTGTTTCTGCAATGGTTCATCATATTTATAATCAGAGTATGCATGTCTCCTTCATGATTTTTTTGAAATTGGAGAATTTTTCTCACCATCATTAGAGTCTTCTAGACCTACAGTTGCAAGAAGATCTTAGGCATTTTCTACATCATCTTGTCCCTTATCGCTCATATAATTTGCCTCATCTTCCATGGAAACATTAGGTTCCTCCATATAAGAATCATAAGCCTTTCGGTCCTTATCCTTCTTCTTTTTCTTCTTTTCCTTCTTCTGTTTCTTCTTAGACTAACCAACCTCATCATCGACATCATCCCTACCCTTACACTTACTCTTCCATAATTCCTTCACATGTTCAAATTGCTCCTCTTGTTGCATCAGCCGCCAAAGTTCTTCCTCTTGATTTCTCCTTTCCATTTGAATCCTTCATTCTTCATTAGCTTTTCATTTTTCTTCATTAGCCAAGACAAATTTGTGTTCTACTTTAATTGTTTCTTTTTCTTTAAGCTAGTCATCTGTTTTCAGTTCCATGTTTCCAAGCATACATAAAGCATTTGATGAGTTTTTATCCACCTTAAGTGCATCCCCAATCAATTCTAGGCTTAGTTAGAACTCATTTTGTGCCTGAGCCATGGCTGCAAGACATAGATATGCATCCATATAATCAAGAAACTTGAACAATTGTGGCCTATATTAAATATTTTATTTTTCAGTATCATGTAGTTGTTCAAACAACCTAGCAATATTAAATAGTGTTGTGACTTTATCCCATGGTAACTCAAGTGAAACACCACCTTCTTCTAGTCGAAGGAAGAATTCCATATCCTTAAAGCACACAAAAAAATTTGCATAATTGGCACTCAAGCTTTTATTTATGAATTCAACCCAAATTCCATTTCCTAATGCCTCCATAAATTTTTTTTGAGCCAACTCTAGCTCATCACGCTCAAAATGAAGAACCCCAATGTTGTTTAACAATTCAATGGGTACTTCTTCTCCACTCTTCTTCAGAAGATACTTTGTTGTCTTAAGAGAATATAAGGTTGCACTGGGGTCTATCGATATTAACTCACCCATCTTGATAAATGCATGGGCATCATGTGGATCTATGCGAGTTTCCTTTCTTAAAATTTCCAAAACCTTCTATGCCTACCCTTGCTGAGGATATATATGGCTTAAAAATTTTAAGCTCTCACACTTCTCAGGGTGGACCTCCAAAACCTTTTCAAAATTTGAGAGAGAACTCTTAAAATCTCTTAGCTTCAATTGAACTTGTCCACAAAATCCTATGGCCTTTGGCTTTCCTTGACTGATGCCATGTAGTAGAAACCAGTGGTGTCATAATAACCTTTACTATGATAAGATCATGCAAGATTATAATATGAATGATATTTCATGAGAGGGTGGTCAGTTGAAACAAGAGTTGTCTCGTCAACTGTTCCACAAGAAAATGCCGCCCTATGAAGAAAAAATGGTTTGCTAAATGATTCAATGTCATTGCATAGTATGGGTATAATTCAAAGGCTCTATGAATCTTTTCCATTCCTTCATGAACACTACCTTTTTCACTAACTGTGAGAATCCTACAATTAAAAAATGCACAAAACTAACCATAGATATTTTTCCCCATTTCAAACAACAAAATTGCCAAAAAAATGTGTTTAAAACCTACAAAAAAATGCAAATAAAATCACGCCATTTTTTGCGACAAAAAAAAAAACCATGAGACCATAGCTTGTTGCTTACTATTATGCTTTGATATATTTTTTCCAAGCATCCATAGCTTGTTTGAAATCACCTCTTTTAGGCTTTTAGTCATAGCAACAAGGTAGTGATCTATTTGATAAAATGCTTTGGTAGACATGTATGAAAAATGTGTAGCATAGACAAGGCATAAATGTGGTCTCATGGTGATGGAATGCCATGATGAATTCCATGACAAGTGAATTGTTATGGATTTTCATGGCATTTCATCACCATGAGACCACATTTCTTTGAGGCATTTTTCAACTAGTTCACAGCCTTGTCTATGTTATTGCTTACTATTATGCTTTGATATATTTTTTCCAAGTATCCATAGCTTGTTTGAAAGCACTTGTTTTAGGATTTTAGCCATAGCAACAAGGTAGTGAACTATTTGATAAAATGCTTTGGTAGACAATATGTATAAAAAATGTGGTAGCATAGACAAGGTAGTGAATTGTTTGAAAAAAATGCCTCAAAGAAATGTAGTCTCATGGAATGCCATGACAAGCAAATGCAATTGGTAGTTACTCCTAGTTATTAGTTATGCAATGTGAAGTAATTGCATAACTGCTTAGGTTGACTTTGTAAAAACTATATTGTAATTGAAATTTTGTCATCTATCAACATCTAGTTATTAGTTATGCAATGTGAAGTAATGCTTTGAGTTTGAAAGATGTGCAATGCAATGTAATCAGCAATGTAGATGATTATGAACAAATAAATGATACCAATTCATAATATACCCCTATATTCCAACCTAAAATACATAAACAAATCCAATCATACACAGTATTATCAACAAATAATTGAGACCAGAATTCGAGCACAAAATTAAATCTTCTTGTCCATTGATTGCTTTAAATAGATATTAAAATATAACATAAGTCTCCTCATATATGTTTCTATAAATGCCTATGATGATGATATCAAAATTCGATCTTGGTTTCTTTTTTATAATCTAGAAGCAACAAGCTTCAGACCATTAAAAAATACATCTTTTCAAATTCATGCCTCTTTGTATAAACTAGACTAAACATTAGTTTTTCTTAAAATATAAAACAGAGAAAGTAGATAACTAATGAAGTATGCAACACTTGTGACACCATAGTCCATTAATTTCCATAAGGCACCCGTGATCACTGAAGATTTGTTTAAGGTCCTTTCTCCATATTAGTGTATATGAATGTGTGGTTCTTCCACTGTGACAGCCCCAAGGCCTACTATTTGGGGGGAGGACCCATATACCTCTACTCCCACTCATACACTGTATAATCATGTGGCCATTTGTATTCTTGAATTTTCAATATATTTGCAAGGTGAATCTTCCATTGGTTGTCTAGTAACACCCTGCCATCCATGATAAACTTAGAATATCCAACATCCAATACTATTACTCCATCCATGATTAAGTCGAACCTGTCAAGACTCAACTCACCATCCTTTTGTATGCAAGTGATGCATTGTGGAAAAATCTGGCAAAATTTACTCTTACATTCATTGAGGTCCTTCAAGTGGTCATCATTGTAAAGCCCCGCCAAGCAACCCCAAAGGATACTAATACATCTAACATTTATGGCACCAATTTTTTTTTAAAAAGTACTAACATACATCATAATAATCATATATCACATGAAATGAAACTAAACATGAACTACATATAACAAATCCCTCGGGTTTACATGACTGTATTACTTTTCACAACAACATCATTACATCACATGAAAGGTAAGTATACATCAGTAACCATAAGATAACATGAACATGGACAATACATTAATCAAGGATTACAATATTACAATGCCGCTTCCCAACATGAATGGGGAAGATACAATAAAATGGAATGATACATTTGAAATGAAGGAGTACAAAGTTGCAATACTGGATCCAACTCTGGATCAACTCAGGAGTCACTGCAAGGTACAATTTTGCACTTCTCGATTAACGACTGGGGACCCAATGGGGTTCATAGCACGTTCCACCCAACGACGTGAACCCGAAGGCCCACCCCCCGTGCTAAGAGATGACAAGAAGGACCCCAACGATAACCATCATACAGAACAAGGATACAAGACTTCACAACAAGAACCACAATAACATAAGGCAATCTCCAGCACAAGATATAACCAACACAAGATGTTCCCAACATAAGAAATAACCAATAAAGCATCAACATACAAATGCCGACATCAACTTACAGAGGCTCAAGAATAACATAGAGGGAAACACAACATGCATGGTTGTTAAAGGGTGGAGTGTCATCGCAATGTTGCATGGGTTACCCTGGCGAATCTTCCTAGGCCCCGGCCCCCAACTTGGGTTACCCTGGTGACCTCTTACGAAACCCGGCCCCACATGCAATCCAATGCGGAATCGATTATCTTTCATAAAGACAAGATAACGATCTTGCCATTCTAGGCCTTCTCAACTCATCCCCAAGTCTGAACTAGCCCTTGAGTCCATGAGCGAGGCATAATTTATACAATTAAGTGTTTTAGACTACCTAATGTATTGATTTAGTTTTCACTTATTAGACTAACTCCACATGATTTACCCAGGCACCACTTTGTGTGCTAGCCCCCATGAAGAGCCACTCCCCACTAACAACAGATCGCAAAAACACAAAAGGAAAGCCAACTTGCACAAGAAACCTAATCCAATAAAATAGCTGCATCAAGTGATGCATGCACCATCTCACGATAGGAATTCAAAGTAACAAAAACCACATTCAAGTGAAAGGCTCAAAGCCACATAAAAACAATCCAAGTGCAATATCAATCTTCATCTAAGTAACAGATTCATAAAATCACCCACTATCCGATGAATCAACATAAAACTCAAATAAATACTTCAAACTTGGTATGGGTTACCCAAGGCGAATCCTCCTGAGTCGTCGGACCCCCATACCAACTCTTGCAAGTAAAAATCATATCCCTTCAACCTCTGGAAGACTTAATCACTAACACAGTAGTTTCCCCATGGCAACAACATCAAGATCTCAAAAGATTATAGACCATCCACAATTTAAAAATCAACAAGTGAAGTCATCACAACAAAATCTCACTCAAGCAAATACCAACATAAACAACTCACAAAACCAAAATCTTCCCAAGGGCCAATTGGCTCAAACGGAATTCCTCCCATAAACAGTATCTCATAACCATCGCAAAACCCAAAATTCACCACAATAGCCAACGACAATGTCAACCAACAAAACAAGTGATCACAACAACATGAAATTTACTTCTTCTTTTTAAGCAACTCACAATACCTTTAATACAAACTATTTCAAGTGAAGTACTTTATCCAACAATTGCAGTCATACTATATCCTTCATCACCACTACGGAGAATGATTCGCTATAGGCAAAGGATGAATCAGTGAATCTACTCAATGATAACTAATTGATTATAAGAAACTTGATTAACTAAATTAAATTTTTATGCCATAACAATAGAAACCTCATCAAGATAAGTGTTTCTATAATAAGGGTTTAGTCAAGCCACAACGCCTATAACTCTCGTAAGACATAAGGGTATTCTTAACTCGAAATTGAGAGATTGATCAACTTAGAACAAATGTCTTCCATGCTTATCTTGGCTGAACTATATAATCCAATATACAACTTTTCTTATGGAATCCCTACTATTCTTTTCTACTAAGAGCAATCTTGAAATTAAAAAAAAAATCTACTATAATCTGATTTAAAGATGATCTATGGAATTTAACTTCCATTTTAACCCATGAACAACCTTGACGCAAGCCTATAATGAATGTACTTAACGAATTAAACTATAACATATATCAAGTTCGACATCTTCTTAGAAAATCTTGTAAACATCATGAAGACACTGTTTCAAGAGAAAGTTTCAACCATGACCATCTTCCTAAAATTGTTGGGGCGAATCTTAGAGTGGCTAAAAGGATTCTAGCATGTCGAAGAGGGTCAGAGCAAGGTATGGGAGAGAATGGCTTGGCAGAAGAAGGAGACGGGGTACACTCCAGATTCAAGGCTTGTGCTTAATGTTGCAGCTATGTTGATTGCCAATGGAATCAAAAGGATTACATAAACCTTTAAAATTTTCTATTTTATTCAAGAGCTTTAGCTATGACGAATTGACAGTGGAATATGGAAGATTATTTAAACCTCTACAACATTCTATTTTCACGGCCTTCAGATGTGACAAGTTTCCAAAGGAATCTGAAAGATATTTTAAACCTCTGCAGCCTTCTATGTCCAAGAGCTGCATCTGTGAGTGGTTGTCAAAAGAATCAAGGAGTTTATTTAAATCTATACACCCTACCATGTTCAAGTGTGCCGCCGTGACAGGTTGACAATGAAATCAGAGAGATTATTTAAACCTTTAAACTTCCTATTATGTTCAAGCGCTACGGCCAAGACAGGCTGACAATGAAATCAGGGCGATTATTTGAACCTTTACAGCATTTTATTTTCAAGTACAAAAGATGGGGCAGGTTGCGAATTGAATCAGAGAGGCTATCTAATTTACTACACCTTTGCAAGTCTAAAAGTTGCAGCTGTGACGGGTTGCCAATGGTTTCAGGGAGGCTACTTAATTTTGTACAATGCCTCAACTCTAAACAATGTAATAGTGACAGGTTGCCAAGTATATTAGAAAGTGAATATTGGAATTTGGAAATATCTCCATCTTCTTGCATTATTGCCAAATCCCAAATGTTATCCCCAATATTGAAGGGAAGGAGAAAGGTGAGGTGCAAATATGTGACTTAAGAGTAGGAGAAATAATGTACAACTTTTCTTTTTGAAACTAGACGCATTTCTGCTTGGTGGCGAGATTCCAGAGACACGCTCAGATTTGAAATTTGGGAGTTAAACTTCACCACGATCAAAGGTAAGCTCTCTATTATATTAGTACATTGACAATATTTATTTTCAAGTGCTGCATCTACAATAGATTGTCAGTAGAATCAAGCAGGTTATTTAAATCTTTAAACTTCCTCCAATACAATACCATAATAACTCAAGGAATCATGCATACGTTGCTATACATGCGTGCTAATTGAGGTGGCACTGTTATAAGGCCTATACCGTTTGGCATAATGCCTCAAGAAGCAACAGACTTAAAAAGTACCGTTCTTTTATCTGCTATATGAAGCCCCTAAAGAAACTAAGGATTTCCCTATGTGTAATAGAGCAGATGAATGTTTTCAGAGAACCTCTTTTATGACGCAACTATATCCATTACAACCTCTATTCGGTATGGCCATCAGAAGTTATTCTCAATTTATGTAACAATAGAAGAAAAGTATTTGACTAAGATATGGCCACATACTGGCATGCATGATCCGATACAAGATAATGAATTCAATGATTCCATTTACTACCAAGCAGAATATCAAGGTACTGGAGAAATGTTCAAGAAATTACATTATACATGTTTCTTTGAAGAAAAGTAAGGCTTACACACAAGAAAATGAATTAAACTATCTAAAACTTACAGGCCTCTTGAGACATTAAAGAGTCACCTTGGGTTGTTTCTCCATGAAGAGAAAAGACCTACATGCTTCAAAAAAAACTGTACTGGTCGCATACTAGCACTTCCAAAATTCCACCTCCCCAATTGCTCTCCTCTTCTCTTCCCCCATCTCCCAGGGTATTCCCGGTCCTTGCAACCTCTCCTTGGCCTTTTTCCCCCCATTTTTCGCACAAATACATTAATTACTAAATAAAATGCCACTGTTACAATTTCTCCACTCCCCGCATCAAAGAGCCATTACCATTTTGTTGTAACCGACCCCTCAATGAGTTTCCCCGAGATTTTTTCAATGTTTGCGACAGGAAGAGATATTTTCATGCAGTACATGCAAATTAGTTTTATTTCAGTTACAAAAGAATCCCCATAAAGCATTCCATTTCTTCTATTTAAAGAAAATAATTAATTTTCCATTACATGCATATCCGTAACTGCCAACACCTTCCTAAAATTACTTATTTTAACCAATTTTCTCCATTGTTCACTCTCTTCTTCCCCTTCTTCCTTTCTCCCTTTCTGAACTGCATGGTCCTCCCCTCTTTCCTTAATTTCCGTTCTCGTAATAATGGAAACCAATGAAGTATATGTCCTCCTCTCCCTCGAAACTTGAAAAGGTGCCTATATATCAGGCTCCTCGCCCTCATTCATCAAGTACCACCTTCTAAAAATAGGTTGCTACTAATACAGGAGGATCTCCCCCTTTTGCATGTGCTCACTCTCCGCCAACACATCTTCTTCATTATGATTTCTTAAGTGAGTGTAACTGCTTGATTGACTTTATCCACCCGCAATTGTTCACAACGTGTTGGCTTATAACACTTTTTTTTTTTTTATTAATTTCAGAACTCAATGCAAAATAGCAATTTAAATTATAATTATTTTACTACTTATTATTTATTGTTTTTGTTTTTATTTAACACGTTTTAAGCAAGCAACATTATAAAGCCCCTTAAATTTAAACACTTCAAAACATAATTAATCAAACAACATACCAATCAATACTCGACTTCATAGCGGGTCGGTAAGCAACTCAAGGACAACACAAATGGAGGGTCATTACAATCATCTTTCAATAGCTTTGGCACAAACCACTGATTCAGAGTATGAAATGAATCTATTATTGTTCAGATATTTTGGTCCTCTCCTTGCATATATTGGAATTCATCTATAACTATTTTGGCCATTTTATCTTTAGGTTTTAATGTTGCAGGAGCCTTAGTACTCCTCTGTAATATTTTGTACAAGGTTACCAATGTGTGGTGTATGGGTTTCCAGTTCTTAAAAAGGGGATCCAATATGGGTAGATGCATTTTCACTTGATCAATTTCTTGTGTTAGTGAGTTGTAGGAATCATACACACTTTCCAACTTATCCACAATTAGCTTCATCCTATGCTTGAGGGCCTTCTCTAAAACATTGTAGATTTTCTTATTCACTCCCTCCTTACCCTCATTGTTGGCTTTCTTTAACTCTTCAATCTCCTTTCTAAGAATACTCACTTGTTCAGTAGAAGCACTTTCTATATCAATTGGTGGAGCAGGAGGACGCTAGTATAACATTATTTCCTTTTTCTGTGAGGGGCCTGCTCCTTTCAATTGTTCCTTCAACTTCACATTTTCCATGAACAATTTATTGACTTCATCATTTTTTAAAAAAATTCCTTTTTGTACTCTCCCAATCTAGCTTCCATCTCCTTAACTGCAATTTGGGCAAACATAGTTGAATGCATTTTCATGGTTGTAGCTTCTAGAGGAGATGTATCCTTTAATGTTTTCACCATAGTTGTCCCTTTCATTTCCTACAGTACATCTAGTAACCTTGGTTTTGGTGTACTCTTTTGTTTGGCCCAAAATTCCAAGGTTTCAATCTTAGGGTTATACCCTATGCCACTTACCCCTTCATCTGATTCAAACTCAACAATCAGCATTGGGTCCTCTTGTGTTCTCACTTGATCAAGTAAAAACATTTTCTTTAATTCCATACCAAGGACAATAAGTATATTACTTTTCAAAATCAGCTCTCTAGCCTTTTGTGGGCTAACATCAATAGTATCAATCCTTAATTCATTAAAAGTTTGGGCTACTATGTGGTCATGTTGGGATTCCTCAACTCCCATCTTATTTATTTCAACCCTCACTTCAAACTCTCATTTTCATCTTAACCCAAAAGTCTTTAAATTCAAGGGTTTTGATAAATTCATCATCTTCCAAGAACTTGCGAGTTGCAACTACCCTGTCATCCTCATGCATTTCTTTTTCTCCTTGTACCTCAATATCAACTCTAGCTTCAGGCCTATTAGCTTTAGTTTCAAGCATAGGTTGGTCTACTTCATCATCATCCTTGAAATGTCTTAACACATTAACTGCTTCTTCTGTATCTCTAACCTCCTCACTTATTTCATAGGAAACAAGTGGCTCTATCTTTTGTGTCTTTTGTTTTTTATAAGGTGGTTGTTTTGGAGGTGATCCTGGAGAAGCATGACATACTGAAATAGTGTTCAGATTTGGTTCTGTAATTACAATAACACTCGACCTTTTGGGACATAATTTGGAAAGTCTCCCCATATCTTCTGCAGTATTATATAATTCATGAAAATTATCAATTATCATATCAATCCTCTTGACAATATCTACTTCCTCTATGAAATAACCCAAGAAATCACTGTGCTTCATCTTTCTTTCTTCCTCGAGCCTTTTCATAAGTTCCCATTTTCTCTTCCTATCATATACCTATTGAGGAGTGAAACAATTTTTTATTACATCTTCTTCATATCAATCTAGTGAGTAACCATAACCTTGGTAAGGATGGTGTATCTTACAAAATTCATGTGACCCTCAAGGTCAAAAGCTATTTCCTTTCCAGAATGTAAAGAGAACCTTGACTTTAGATAATTTTGCAATTCTTCAAGTGCATCGGATCTCACTAATGGTTCCCAACATGTTGTCAAATTGGGTATAAATGTACCCTTCCTTTGTTTACTCATGACATCCTTTTCCATCCATAGAATCTGCCACATGAACTCTAAAAAGGCTAATCGAAGAGGGACAAACTTTGGTAGTATATGTGGGCCCTATGGGCATCCATAAATCTTGATTATTGTGGTATCTGGTAGAAAAAACCAATCACCAAAGTTATGAGTATGTCCTTGCTCAGGTCTCAAATCCAAAGGTATTAACAATTGTAGCACAAGTGTGTGTAGTCTTGGTGGTTGGTGGCTAAGAACTCTCATAATTCTATACACAAACTCATCATAGAATATCATATAATTTAAGTTCTTACATCTTTTGTCCCATATATAACACCATAGTTGCACTAGCAACAAATTCCCCTGCTTGGAAATCTGACCCAAACACATTCCTTTGCTCCATCTATCTTTATTCTGGTATAATATTAGGTGGCACAACAAAGAATATTGTCTAAATGTTATGGGGGCTCTATTTTCCCTGACTTGCAAAAATGCTTCATGTAATGCTTTCTCAAGATATGAGGAAAAATCATATTCAATGTTCATCTCAATTTTTTGGATCCTCATAGCCATCATCATTAAAATAACTGGCATTCACTCTTCTGCATCTATCCCAAGTACATGACAGAGAGCAAAGTAGGTTTTCTTGAAATAGAATTGGAAATATGAGACTTCAAATGGTTCAGTAGCAGAAGGGGATATAGGAATCACCTTGTTGTTCAGACCCCTTTTCATGTAAATGGGGACTTCATCACTTCTATGGGTTTTCCTCAATCTAGTATATTCTTCTTTACTTCTTTGCAAAACAATTTTAGTTAGGGCTTGTTTGTTTAGGTCAAAACATTCAATGATGGCCACTTTAGTCAACACAACTAATGGTGAACCATATGGAAATCTCATAGACCTAGTAGTAGGATGATAACTCTAAGCAAATACTCTGATGAACTCTACATCTATAAAACATTTGGGACAATTAACTTGGCCAAATCTAATTCCCATGGATTTGACACCAAAATCTTTCCCTCCCTTTTGTCATAAAAGCACCAAAACTATTCCCACCCGAAGATAGGGATAAGGGCATCTCTACAACCATGAGCCACATCATTAAAAACATTCTTAAATCCTCTCTCAATTGATTCAAGGAGTATATCCATGATAGATTAGTGTAAGGACCTATTTTTAACCTTAGATTCTTCCTTTATAGTTTTGGGATCTTTCTTCTTGGGTGGCATGATGTCCTTTTTAGTTTCAGGGTCTTTCTTCTCGGACGACATGATGTTTAACTATCTTCTCCTAGTGTATTTGAAATGAAAAATTCTAAACAATCTTGTACTCATAAAACTTAATTCATAGTTTAACTATCTTACTTCTCCTATACTTCTAAAATGCAGAATTTCAAACAATCTTGTACTTGTAAAACTTAATTAAAAGGATTTGTGTGCACTTACCTGGGTTACGATGGTTGTAGAGCTTAACCTCCTTGAACTCCTAGCTCCCCACACGATAATTTTTATAAATGAGTGCAAAGAGAATGTCAAATTCTTGGTTTAATGGCTTTTAAGCTCAGTCATGCCAACATTAATATCAACCTTACGCCAAATATTTTTCTCGTAGTTCGAGTTTGAACATGCACCATTGATTTTACAAGATTAGATGGTTGATGTGATTCGTGTATTTAATGTCACTTTATCGCCACCACTTTCTATAACTATTGCAGGATAGAGGGGTATAAACTACTATACTGCATGCTTCTTTGCATTTCACTGTGGGGTAGCGGGATCCTTACCTCTATATAGCAAGCTTGAGTTGTTTAACCTGCGGTACTACGGTTTACATTAACAGTCACATATGGCTTACTACCATACTACATGCTTTGTCACATCCTTCCACGGTATAGCAGTTCATACCACCCTACCACATGCCTTTATGATCTTCCTCATGGGATGGCGGGTTATTCCCCGCTATATCACACCTTCATTTTTCCTTCTCACGGTATGGTGGTTTATGATGTATTTAAATTATCTCATACTGCCCAACCGCGTCCTCATCATAATACTTCTATGGTATGATGGTAAATATCTTAATGTTGTTTGTTACACACCACTAGCCTGCCAAGGGTTCAAATTACTGTTGAGGGATCGCAATAATAGACTGTTAAGGGATTTGGAATGTTTTTAGCTAGACATATTTTTGCTTAAGCATATATGATGAGTTTTTGGCTTTCTATAGGTCTTTCAATGTCAATCAGACCTAAAAATTTTATATGTTCAGTAAAAAATAAAAAGGAATATAAGGTTCAAGGGTCGGCTCATGGAGCTCAAAGTTGATTGTGATGATGGAACTAGGAAAAATTGTAAGGTTCTAACACACCTCATGATGAACTAGACTATATTTTTCCTTCATCCTACTTGTGTTATGTTTTTATGAGTTCTTCTCTTGTGAACATATCCCTATGGAAAATTTGTCTAATACCTGTAATTGTAAACATCTTCTTGGTTTTTTACTGCAAATTCTTTTTAATCTATAAACTAAATTCTATTTTAAGTTTCCATTTGCAGTTATCAGCAAGTTGGAAAGTCAACAATTATCAACTTATGAACTCAATAAAGTTTTACTGATTCAAGTTATTGGTTTATACATTATTGTTTATTTGGACTTCAGGAAATGAAGACAAGGACTGTAAGGCACAAATTAGATGATAGTGATCACAATGCTAAAATTCTAGTGACAAAATATGAGCACGTGTGTACTGAAAAAGTGGCCAAGAATAATGAATATTTTTTTATTCTTGGTTTGAAAAGGCAAGT
>VDFB02269769.1:0-84065 GCA_007258455.2 Sequoia sempervirens | reverse complement strand
ATGCATGAAGTTTTTCCTACATGCAAATTGCTTTAACCCTCATGCACATCACTAAATGAATTTCAGTTTCAAACGCATCTTTAGAGAGTTAGTTATATCTTTAGTTTGTTGCTTTTTAAGTTTTAATTATTGTTCACTGTCTTTGGTTTTGTAGTCATCTTATTCACCAAATAATGCATGCTAGATGCATGCTTAGATTCTTTCAAGTTTTTAATTTATTTTTGGATGTAGCTAGTTGTGCATCAACATTGTTTTCTTTTATATAAGCTTCAATAAACTTATGTAATTGATATGCAGTCAATAATAATACAAAAGAGTTTTGGTTATTGCTAAGTGATTTTATCACTCTTTATTTTTTGATGTTACCTTATCTCTCCGTTGTTATCTTTTTTAACTAGTTGATTCAGGAAAAAGGCATGTTTTTAATTTCTTTAGAGGTGACCATGATGTGGGGATTCTATGCAGAAGGCGAGCACAGGAAAATATGCATGATTAATTTATTAAACCCTACTTTTGGTAATATAAGGAGCCTTATAAATTTAAAATTTATTCATTTAATGCCACTGTTTCATGTCATTTAATAAAAGTTTGTAACTGATTCTTTGCAAGGAGTGTATTATTTATCGTAACAATATAGATTTTATTTGTTTCACTCCTCTTCACCTCCGATTGAAACTATACAATAATTCTAATTTCTCTTTGGTCAATTTTGCGATTCTGCTATGCATGGGGAAACTTCATTTCTTATAAAACATTCTTCCACTACTGCCGAGTTAAAATGTATACATTATGCACTAAACTAGATCAATGCACTGCTCTGCTTTGAATTCACACAATTCACACAACTTTGATCGCATTTGCATCACTCGCATGTAGGTAAAACACATCATCTATTGCACATTACTCACACCTTTCTTCCACAACACACTACACATCTTCCAAACACCGAAAACACACCCATATATATATACACATAAAGTGTAACATCAATTAGGTTAGCCTAATTAGATGTAACACACAAAATTTGAACTTGTCATCCTCAAAATATTTCATCCACATCTCGCACCTTAATTTAAAATTCAATTTATCTTAACATAGGTCGATAGGGACCTATAATAGATTCCACATAAGATAGCAACACTTATTTATCCTTTGCATAACATCAAACATGTTAGGTTGGCCCCAAATAAGACCTAAACACAAAATCTTTCATTTGTTTACCCAATTCAACACATGTGTAACTCAAAACTTGATCTCATCTAAAATTACCACTCAACTGACATCTAATAGCTTATCTTCAACATCACAACACAAAATAATTATCCGTGAAGGAATGCAAAATCTCCCACATCGACACTCTATATAGAAAATAACTACAATATACATGACTAAACTATATCATTCATATCTTCTAGGATACTTCACCAAACAACACAAACTCTTGGATTTAGATGCATATGATGATCACCAAATTGTTGTTAGAATCACAAAGTAATATCTCTATTTGTGGTGGAGTGTGGAACCAAAAACTAATGCACTAAACCATTGTATTGGTAGATTTGATACTTATGCATTTTTCTATGTAGCTATACTTTTTGGACCAACTTGTCTTGTACGTATGTCTTCAAAAACACTTCTAAATCATGTTAGAATTATCCACAACAATGTTGACATTAATGACAACATTGGATAAAACAAAATGTACATACCATGCTCATGTTTCCAAACATCATCATTAATGACAAACTTCCAATAGAAGGTGTGTTGATTGTGTTGGTATCTTTGTTTAGTTGAAGTGGTTTGAGGTTTGGTGCTTTAGAAGTTAGTTTCTTGAGTCACAATGTATGGCAGAGTTATCTGAGTGTATTGGGTGTGTACATTTCTCAGGTGAAATTTGTTGCAAAGGAGTTTGTTGGATTTCAGGGTGTTTATGGAATATTCCAGGTTATGTTCAGTTGACATTTGTTGTCTATGAGGTGTTATTAGATCAAAGGAAGTGTGTACTTAAAATTTTAATGGTGTTTACATGGGTAACGACTGAACTTGGTGTTTACACTAATTGCGGTGGATAATTATTGTTTGTAAAAGTGTGTTGTAGCATGGGGTTATAGTTTTGGGTCCCAAATAAGAAATTGTGTGGTCTGCTTTCACTTATATCCACCATGGAAGTGTTTTGGCACTGCCCTAATTTGAATTTGCATGGTTGAGGTGCATAGCCAACATTGGAGAATGTTTTCAATATTGAGGATGATATAAATATGAGTTGAGTTGTTGAGGGATGCGAAGATAGTGAAGAGAAATGTGAATGATCTACAAATTGTAGAGTGTTAGAGTGCAAATTTGAGAAGTGTGGTGCAATCTTTCATGTGCTAGATAGTTGGATGTAGTGAGTAGAAGGTTTCTACACTTCTTCAGTCATATTGTTAAGGAGTTGGTGATACTATGGTGGATTTCTATATTACACTGAGATGGATTTCTCTATGTAACATTCTTCTTTATCTTCTTTTCTATTCTGACAGTGAGCCTTTCTTTCTTTGGGCAGTAAGCCCTCTGGTAGTGATCCCTACTGTAATCGGTGTTGATATTACCTTATATTGTGAGCTAATCCTCACCACGGTTTTTCCTATCTTGGGTTTTCCACGTAAATCTGGTGTTCTCTTGTGCATGGTGTTAATTCATTTTAGTTTTTGTTATTTTCCTTTCATGCTAAATCATCATAATAGATTAAGTGTTAATTTTATTAATGTGGATCTTAATATGTATGAGGGTTTTGAAGGTTTAAGGTACAATTGATTCACCCCTCCTTTCAGTTGTCTTGTGTATTCAACACGTTATATGTCGATAAAAGTATACAATATATCCAATAAAGTCATACAAGCTTGCAAAAAATCCATATGGACATAAAATGTTACATATTGATAGTACAAAACATATGTTTAAAAATGCCATGTAGGCATACAACAAAGGACCCTATACATAGTCATTTGCCACTAGGAGAAGGAAATAGATCGCGTTCTGCCTTCAACTCTCAATTGGATGGAGATGCATGTGATGTTGTTGTCTTTCAAATGTGCTCACTTGTCCTCCTCTCTTCACTTTTCTAGAGATCCACCTAATGCAATAAGAAGTATATATGTTAATATATAGAAATTGAATTGTGGAATGACATATAACAGAATAATCACTTACTGTAAATAAATAATCAACATGATCATCTGCAACAGTAGCACATTGACAATTTGGAGTGACAAGCCCCTGTAGCAAGCATCAAGATAGAAATTAAACTACATATGAGTATATTAAAATTTTCAATAATAGACCAATAAAAGAGAAAATATAATGTGAAATTTACTAATCTATCAAATACCTCTGTCAAAGGATTAGAACTTGCTACTGTTGTAGCAACTCCATGTTCCATTGACCATGAACATCGGTAGGACTATTTGATGTTGCATCTAAAAATAAAAAAATAAATGTTGTTCTATTACCAAAATTACCTAACATTGTTTTATAACACCATTAATGAATAAAGGTTACCTGAGTGAAAGTTGGTTGACGTTGAGAAGAGTGAGGTGTTGATGTTGAAGGTCCACCACCCAACTATTTGACATCCAAAGTGTGTTATGAGATATCATTAATAAGGTTCAACGATTCACATGTATTAATTATTTTTTTAATATTGGTTACATACCCGTGGACTCAATGATGTAAACATATAGGGGTTTGCATGAACGAGGCGTATATCATCAACACTTTGACCCTAAATTTTTATCATATTCATGTTCTACTAGTTTAGTTATTCTTAAATTTCAGAACAAAATTTAATAAATAAAATTAAATGAACTTGCTAAAATTTACCTGAGTATCAATGTTGAATATTTCATTCAACAAAGCATTTGGCATAGCCATCTGTTGTGCAGTTGATGTATCTTATGTAGCCGCATCTTGAGCACTCTCATGATCATATATGCAAACATCACCAAAAGAGTGACAAAAGTGGACTAGAACTCTGGCCTAGAATAATCACTTAGATCAGGCTCTACTAGAGGCCTCACACATTGTACAAGGCTCTAAGTGAGCAAGATAATCAAGTCCAATGATTCTACCTCGACATTGTCCTTCACCATGGAAGGAACAATCACATGCTCCACCACAGGTCTAGGCAAGGGTCTCGGTGCCAGTTGAGGATTACGTCATGCCCTCGCTCTGTCATGTGTGGAGCCCCCCACCTCTACCCTGAAATTCTAGATAGTCAAAATAATTTGGCATCTTATTGAGGAATAACTCACAATAGAGTTTCCTCAAAAAGTGTTGTTGGACCTCATAGTTATTGCACGAAGGTTGGTCAAAAACCATCCACCACCTATCCAAAAATTTATTTTTATTTAATTCATGGTGGCACCAATGGATGGGGGACCTCCTGTGTGCAAGTGATAAAGGGTCATTGATTCTTGGGTTTGTGAAAAGGGCACACAAGTCACCTTTGCTAATTTTCTCTTTACATTCACTTGCACATAAGAAAGTCCACTTGCATAAAATCATTTTAATTCATCCCTCTTATTCGACCAAAAATTAAGTTGTGCACTCATTCCTCCTACATGAGATACAATCGACTATAGGGATTCAACAATGCCTCTCCTATGATGGTGTATTGCAACAGTGTCATTTAACCTTGCAATCAATTCTTCAAGTTCTCTTTTGTTGTTTTCTATTTGATATAGAATATTTTGTTGTGTTCCTACAGGATGTCTACAAATTGGAGGAGTTTTATGTTGTTCTTGTTCATGAGAGTCTTCATGAGGAGGTGATTGTGAATTTTCAATATTTGACGGTGGAGATTCATTTCTTGGAAATAAAAGAAATTTTAATTAAGAAACCTAATTCAATCTAAAATTTAATTCAAATTTGAAACTAAAAAACAAGAAATATGTACCTCTTTCACCTTTGCAATGTCTTGGTGGCATCCTCGCAAGAATCACAAGTTGCAAGTGAAAAAATGACCTGTTTTTGGTAAGTGCAGGTTGTAGAGATCAAAAGAGCACTCCAAATTGTGAAAAGGGTAGAATGAATGAGTTTGGGCATGGTTTTTTTTATTTACTTTTTCATTTGGCGAATGCTAAATTTGGCACTCGCCAAATGGGAAAAATTTCACACTCGGCAAATAGGCTTGGTATGGCCAAGCCTTAAGCTCGACCATCCAAGCCTATTCAGCAAGTGTCAAATTTGATGCGAATAAAATTCCCTATTTCATGTTTTTTGTAAATGTGACACCTTTTATATGTCACAGATTGTTGCACACACCCTCATATGTTTTGTAGTTGATTTTTTCCATCAGAGGCCTTTAGAATGATAGGCTACAAGATGTCCTCTCTATATAAGAACAAATCCTATAGCATAGTTAGAAGCATTTGTCTAAATCTGAAAGGGTTGTTAAAGATCTAGAAGAATAAGTAATTATAGATCCTATAAAAGTTCCTACTTAAATTGTTGGAAGGCTTGATCTACTATTGTAGACCATAAATTCTTGTGGTGGCATAGCAAGTGAAGTGGTCAACCAATATAGGGAATTTTTTGAAGGAACCTTTTATAGTAATGCATGCCCCCTAGAAAAAACTTTGGATTCACAATACAATGAGGGATAGGCCAATATTTAAGAGCTTTCAATTTGTTAGGATCTACATGTACTCCATTCTAATTGATAATAAATGAAAAGTATTTTGATAGAGTGTTTACCAAAGGAAAACTTCTTCATATTAGCTTGAAGTTGGTGTTATCATAGAAGATAGAAAGTAGTGGGAACATGTTGAATATGATCCAAAGAATAACTTATTATTAGAATGAATTTATGAATATAATAATTCCATCTAAATACACAACGATGAAATTTCTTAAGTGACCTCTAAAAATATCATTAATGAGCTAAATAAATGTTGTATGAGCATTAATCAATCTAAATGGAATCACTAACCATTCATAAAGCCCATATTTAGTTTTGAAAGTAGTTTTCCACCAATAAATAGGATCCATTCATACATAATGATAGCCTAAATTGAGATCCATCTTTGTCAACTATTGAACTATAACTTAATACAATCCAAAAGGTCATCAATCCTTAGAAAATAATATTTATTCTTTATAATGTTTTTATTTAAAGACCTATAGTTAGCAATTGTTCTCCATTCACCCTTCTCCTTTTAATAAAGTTTGGATAGCCATGAGGAGAGGCCCTAGGTTGTATCTTTTCTTTTTCCATATTTTTTTGATTTTCTTCTCTATTTTTGTGCTTTCAATTTGTGAGGTGATATGCTAAAAAAATTGGTAAGAAAAACCTCAGAACCAATAATAAAAAATGATTGATAATTACAAAAGGTGGTAAAACTTTTGGCTCTTAAAAAATATTAAAGTAGCTCTCCACTAAACTTCTCATAGCAAGAGGTGGCAATTTATCCTAATTATCCTCCTTAGCTTGGTAAATGATAGAAAGTGTTGAGTATTTTGATAAGATGGCCTACTAAACATTAATCTTACATGACATGACATGTGATTTAGTAGTGGAAGTAGAAGTAAGATTATACACCTTACAATATTTTTTAATATAGTAGGTGTTTAAGCTTGCATCAACTTATAAATCGTACCCCTTTTTGATCTACTAGGTTTTTAAGCATGCATCAACTTATTAATCATACCATCTTTTCTGATCTAGTATATATTTAAGTCTTCATCATAAAATACACTATGATCATATTGGAATGATCATTCAAGAAGGAGATCTAAGAAATATAACGGTGCCACATAACACTCAACAATATCTTGGAAAGGCCTAATAATAAAGGTCCTTACATAAACCTTGTCAATTAACTTATGAGGCCTGTGTTCTTGGACTCAACCTAAATGGTATGGTTGAAGATGATCATATGTGGGTTGTTGAAGAGTCATGACCAACCTTTCATTGACTATATCCTTTCCACTTCTATTATCAATTATTAAAAGAGTTATAATATTCTTGATTTGGTAGTTCTATTTAAATATAGACTCACAAGGTGCCTTAGAGTAGTTCTTAGTCATGAGAAAAAGAGTAGGATTATCAACCTACACTATGGGAAGATCCTCCACCCCTTCCACATTTCCTTGTCACTATTGTGTAAGGATTATTTTTCCTCCTCACTTAATTTGGAGTACACCCTACAGTCCTCAATAAAATGAACCTAGAATTCTTGTTATAACTACAAAACTATGCATTGTTACAAGTGGTAGAGGATGATGAGTTATTTAGAAGTTATGATTAGACACTAAGGTTACTAGATATTTTAAAGGTATCCTATTGCATTCCCTTTTTAAACCCTAACTTACTTTTTATAGATATTGCATTTTGAAAGCCCTACCTAAAGATTCAACTTCAAATATAGTTAGCTCTTTATAGAGGAAAGGCGATAGACCAAAAAAATTAACAAGAACCTCTTTTGTATCTAAAATATTAAACTTGATTTGAAGCTTGATAAATTTATCAATATATGCCATTGCACTAATTAATCTTAAGCTTATGTGAGTTGCAGCCATAAACCTAACATGTTCAAAAAATATCTAAAGAGATAGAATCTTTCCTTAAGAGCTTGTAGATCTGAGCACTCAACGATCTCTTGTCCTCTTGTTGCAAGAATTATTCGATGATTTTTCCACCAATCTAAGACTAAATCTAATAGATGGACCTCAACAATTTGTACCCTTTGGGGGCTAGTCAAATTAGGTCATATCTTGAGATACACCATAAGATTGTGAAGCCAAAAGTCTATCTTTTCACCATACAAGATTCAATCATTTGTTTGAAGTTGGAAGTGAGGGATTTGAGTGTCATGGGTATTGGTTAGAGGGCACTCGAGTGTCAATCAAAAAGTTGCAACTAGATCTTGCATAACACAATTTTGGATCTCTTTATTTTACGAAACTTGTTGGAGGATACTCATATTCATACTCTTTAGAAGTCTCTTCTCACTAGGTATATCGCTTAACATCCATTACAATATGGTGAGTAGAAAAAAATATTACTTATCAAGATTTTTTTTAATATTAAAATACCTTCCAAAGGGCATAAATTTTGATCGACAACTCTAATTTTGATGGTTATTTTTTAAATCAAAGATATTGATGAGGTGGAAACATTAAGATTATTTTTGTGATGATTAAAATCCTCAAAAACCACTCAAAAGATCCCAAAAATGAGATATAAAGTTTCACAATACAATACCTAAGAGAAAGAGAATTTAGATATAATAAGGGTTAAAGCAAGAAACCCTCAAGGAGTCTAGATATATGACAACCAAAAAGGGAGGTAACTGGTAAAGCTTGATCAAACCTTCGAAAATACTAGATCCATAGTTGTGATCCTTCAATTTTCATATCAACTAATATGAGTGCGCATGAACATTAAACTAACAAGAGAGATTTTTCTCAACAAAAAAATTCCAAAACATCTTCATTATAACTCTTTTAAAGAAATACAAAGATGCTTCTAGAAATCTCCATATAAAAAATATTATATTCAACTAATCAAATAATATATCTAATGAGAATATTAAATTCTATTATACTAACTAATCAAATGTTAAGTCTAATAAAGAGACTATGAAGGGGCGAAGCTTTATCATGAGTGAGAGAAGTAAAGCCATAAAGAAATAATGAGCATAGATCTCTAAATTTGAACAATGAAGAAGTGAAAGTAGTAACACAATAAGAAAGACACAAGCATCTTGATGTACTTTAAGTATTATGCCAACATAGAAATAATAAAACATTTATATTAATATCATTTTAAAAGATCCCTAATTTAATGTAATAATAAATGATAACTCACAACATGACTTAATTAAATATTAAAAAACATTAATTCTACAAGATAAAATATCACTAATTAAGAAACTCATTGGACCTTGGTTTGGCTATCCTTTGCATATCCTCTACAAAGGTGTTCAAGTTTGTATATGAAGTTCCTCCTTCTATCACTGCCATGGTTGCTACCTCCTTTAGCCTCACAACATGTTCTTGTAGTTTCTTTCCAATATAACCTTCCATTAGACTTCTCATTGTACTCTCAACCACCTCTTTTGTCACTAATTTAAATTCATCTACATCAACACCCTCAAAGTCCAAGCCAACATTCCAAATGTCTTTTGCAATCGACAATTTAAGAATTGATCTACAAAATAAGGCCATCCAATCATAGGAATTCTCATGCTAATTGCTTGTAAATTAGAGTTCCACCCATTATGTGTAACGAACCCTCCAATAGATGAGTGAGAAAGCACCTACATTCATAAAAAAAATAAGTTAAAGATTTTGGTATTACTTTTAACCCATGAAATTCTTTCATAATTTTAGAAACCATCAATGATTTTTAGTTTTAACTTTTGAGTTTTTCCTATATCTATTCATTCAGTTTAAAAAAATATTTTATGATTATATATTTTTTTTAAATTATATTTCTGAAAATTTTCAAAACTTATATCATTCTTCAAATATCTCTATTTTTCCAACTGGTGGCATCATTTTCAACTATTTGACTATAGAAAATAATAGCATAGGAAAATGCCTTACCTTAAATTGATTTGTCCAATTAACAATCAGGGCTCGATCGTTGGTTCGATCCTTGAAACCCTCAGGTAATTCCAGAGGCTTGCCTTCCACTATATCTGATCTGAGAACCCACAAGCCTCTAGTCCAAAAGCCAGCTCATGCAGTTGCTTTTCAGATTTTACAGCAATGCTACCAAAGGAAACATTTAACACAGACCCCTGTGGTTGGGTGTCTAGCCATTGAAAGCACGTTTTATCCTCTTCCCACATGCTGTACATGGAATTCCTACCTTATAAGGAATTTGGAAGAGACACAGGGCCAATTGCCAGAGCAGGGCATCCATTAACGCTCAGACCCATTTGTGCTTCTTTACCTCCTTCCAACTCCTCGAAAGTGTTGACTAGAATGTAGTCTGCTATGTTTTGGATGCAAGGCTCGTAGAGACAGGCACTGTACAAGTTTCCATGGATATATTTTTCCCGGGAAGGCATGTGATGAGTTTCTCTTTAGATTTTAAGTCCTCCTCTGCAACAACAATGTTCATCATATTACAAGAGATTAATCTTTCGATATAGAATTGTATTTCAAAGACGAGATAGGAAATAGAGCCAACTGTAGTAAGTTTTCAATGTAATATATCAGAATGATTGAAACAAGTCAAATAAGACACAAGAGGGCATAAGTGATACAGGAAAACAGAGCACCACAGGACATTAGTAGCAGCTCTAAGTACCATATTATAAAGCATATGATAAATCAAATGTGAAGCATGAAAACTTGGAAGCTAAAAAAGAAAAAATAGAAGTTGAATCCACAATCTACACTATCTAAAACAATGATCAAGATCTGAGTGAACCAACCCCAAAGATCATATCCAAGTTAATAATCTATAGACCTGTTAAAACTGAATATAATAAGTTACATAAAGTTGTAAATAGGTTAAATTGCAAATGCAAAAACTATTTTTAATCATTCAGGTCATCTTATACTTGTTGAATATATAAATTTTATTTCATCATAATTTTTTATCATTTATAATATATAGTCACATCTGCCATATAATATTTGTTCATAAATTCTACTAATTTAAAAGATCTTTAGATCCCTAAAAAATATATACTAGCACTTGCAGCCGGGTGGAGCTGCAAGGAATACGCCGATAGTATTATATGATTTGCTTAACATTATGATAGTGTTATTTTTTGGAAATATCATCTATATGCTTCAATCCGACTGGTTCCCAAATGCAGCTGAAGAATATTGAAATATGTCTTCTCAATGTGGTCCTCAGAATCACAATATTGCCACGCCCTAAGCATAGTATGGACGGTCTAGTATGCTTCAACTAACATAAGAATTAAGTAAGGAAAATAACAGATAACAGCATAATTGTTAAGCCAAAATACAAACCCAAATATGATGTGTAATAAACTTAAGCCAATACTGGGTGAATGCGATTCAATTATGGCTGCAAGAGCATCGCTTGTTCTATGATGCAATTTCAAAATGTAAACATTTGTCCTCCTGCTACTGTACAGTCAACATGGAATACTGCACCATCAAGAAGGACCCTGTGGAATTGTTGCCCTTTCTTTGCAATGGAGAATCAGTCTATTCAGGATAATGTGATTTCAATCAACAGGGATTTCTTAAGACTTTCTTTGGGCTAGCTCTGAATAGCTGTCTCTTGATTGTTCATTCCAGTTTTTCATCTGACAGACTTGTTTTCTAAGCCTGTGTTTCCTTAAGTATCTGATTTCCTTTTGCCTTAAGTAACAGACATTCTATGCACCCCGAATTATATGGTTTTCAATATCCTGCTTGCATCCTGTCACTAACTATTGAATGCTTTGTCTTAATCTTACCAACATTGCTGTAGTATGCACCATGGGCATTTAAAATGGCAATTCTGTCATACCTCACATCAGCATAGTACTCATCAATTTGTGGACTAGCACCTTCTTCCAGTATTTGTCAAAACTCCTCAATTTTGCCTTGCTTGAAATATTCTCTTGCTATAAGCAGCCATAAATCGAGAGGAGCTTGCTCTGCTTTCAGGTTGTCAAGAATGTCAGTGGCATCTCTCGGTAGTTGATGTAATGCTACTTACACTTCTTCCTCTGAATTTTGCACTGGTATGTACACACACCCCATTCTTCCAAGCAAGTTCCTTCTCTGCCACAAATTCTCCTTATATGCACCTACAGATGTGCAAATAGTCATGACGAGAAGTTATAAGATTGAGTCATGTACGTAAGAATAGAAGGCTAGAAAAACAAAAACAAAAGGCTAAAAAACATCTAAAATGGTATTTATTTATGGTTCCTAAATAGAAATTTTTAGCAAAAGATAGATTGATTCACAACGGCTGCACTATGTCCTAGTTTATCACAATAAACACCACCTGGAGCTGCACTCAATCAAAATTTCAAGTGATTCACTACCAAGAAAACTAAGACAACATTTCCAGAAGCACAATTACCTTGTAATAATTTAAATTCTTGCTGGGAAAGAGGCCAAATTCTATTGGTTACAGGACAACTTCACTATATGAATGATGGGGTTAGACTTATTGTAGCCTAAATGAAGTTAGTGGGAAAAAATGAATTGATTCAGCCCAATACTCTCTAATGCCAGCCATTTGATGTTCTCAATGATCAAAAAGGCTAAAACCCTAAACACCCCAAAAGCCCAAGAAAACCTGAAAACCAAACCCAACATATATATTTTCCCGAACTAAGAACAATCTGGGTGTTGGATTAATGAATTAGCTCACAGATAGACAGATTATGATAGTATTATTTTTTGGAAATATCATCTGTATGCTTCAATCTGACTGGTGCCCAAATGCAGCTGAAGAAAATTGAAATATGTGTTCTCAACATAGTCCTCAGAATCACAATATTGCCACGCCCTCAGCATAGTATGGACGGTCCAGTATGCTTCAACTAACATAAGAATTCTGTAAGGAAAATAACAAACAGATTTTCATTCCAGTTTTTCATTTGACAGACTTGTTTTTTCTAAGCATGTGTTTCCTTAAGTATCTGATTTCCTTTTGCCTTAAGTAATAGAAATTCTATGCACCCCTAATTATATGATTTTCAATATCCTGCTTGTATCCTGTCACTAACTGCTAATATGATTTTCTCCACTTTATGCTTCACTGATACAGGGCTTCCCATACTTGTATTTAGTTCTCTAAATGCTTTGTCTTAATCTTACCAACATTGCTTTCTCACATCAGCATAGTACTCATCAATTTCTGGCCTAGCACCTTCTTCCAGTATTTGTCAAAACTCCTCAATTTTGCCTTGCTTGAAATATTCTCTTCCTATAATCAAACATAAATCGAGAGGAGCTTACTCTGCTTTGAGAATGTCAAGAATGTCAGTGGCATCTCTCGGTAGTTGATGTAATGCTACTTTCACTTCTTCCTCTGAATTTTGCACTCGTATGTACACACACCCCATTCTTCCAAGCAGGTTCCTTCTCTGCCACAAATTCTCCTTACATGCACCTATAGATTTGCAAATAGTCATGATGAGAAGTTATAAGATCAAGAGTCATGTACGTAAGAATAGAAGGCTAAAAAAACAAAAACAAAAGGCTATAAAACATCTAAAATGGTATTTATTTATGGTTCCTAAATAGAAATTTTGAGCAAAAGATAGATTGATTCACAATGGCTGCACTATGTCCTAGTTTATCACAATAAACACCACCTAGAGCTGCACTCAATCAAACTTTCAAGTGATTCACTACCAAGAAAACCGAGACAACCTTTCCAAAAGCACAATTACGTTGTAATAATTTAAATTCTTGCTGGGAAAGAGGCCAAATTCTACAGAGGAAAATAAAAAGTTGCTTTAATCCCCTTTATCAAGGAATGAATATCAATTCTATGAGCTTTGTATGATACATATAAAGGAACTTGCAGGTAATTCTCTCTCTCTCTCCAGTTCTCTTAGGTTGTGGTTTGGAATTAATACCTTCTAGGTTGAGTTTGGAATATCACATTCCTGTTGGTTACAGGACAACTTCACTATATGAATGATGGAGTTATTGGACTTATTGCAGCCTAAATGAAGTTAGTGGGAAAAAATGAATTGATTCAGCCCAATACTCTCTGATGCCAGCCATTTGATGCTCTCAATGATCAAAAAGGCTAAAACCCTAAACACCCCAAAAGCCCAAGCAAACCTGAAAACCAAACCCAACATATATATTTGCCCTGAACTAAGAACAATTTGGGTGTTGGATTAATGAATTAGCTCATAGATAGACGGATTACAATGTGTTACTGTGAATATATTGTTGGTTTTTGTAAGGGACTGTAAAAGTTTAATCTGTAAGCATGGTGGGATGAAAAGTATGGAATCCATCCAGACAAAAAAAAAAAAGCATGAGCCTCTTGGTTGGGCATTTGGGCCGCTATCTTACACCAGGCGAACAATCATCACCCAATATCTAACTTGTATATATAAAAAAAGGTGCATGTGCAAAGTGACTTGTAGAGCAGTAGGAAGAGGTGACTCATTGTGATAAATAAAATGACAGGAATTGAACATCACAATAATAAAATGACAGGAATTCAACATGACTGGAAGACTGCACAATAATAATCTAGCAATTTCAACATTCAGCCATCAGATCTGACAGAAATTGTTGTGAGGTTAAATAAAATGCCAGGAATTCAACATTAGAGGTTTGGTATTTTTTTATAGTCTGGAAGAATGCACAATAATAATCTAGCAATTTCAACATTCAGCCATTAGATCTGAATGATTAGTAATGGAGAATATTTACCACTTGGAATGTCATTGTGTTTTTGGGCCAAACCAGTATCTTGACAATGGAAGATTTCCATGCTTGAAATTGAAACAAATTAGAAATACATTACAAATTTCTGTACACAATGATCCTCTGTAGAAATATATGAAATAGATTACAATTTTTTGTACACAATGAGCCCCATGATTTCAGGTTGTATCTTTGTACACAACAATTGGAGACTGCAGTTTATTTTGTGGTTCATGCTTTCAAAAACCTTCCTATAATTATGTAGATTTTGTTGTATTTTATTTTTAATGTTATGAAAAATGACAAAAATTTTGATTATATTTTCTGCATTAACCTGTATATGCATTGCACAACTTGGCTTGACAAATCTACTTGACTTTATGAAAGGTAAATGGACCAGTGCTTGTTGAAGATGCGTGCCTCTGTTTCAATGCACTGAAAGGTCTTCCAGGTAAGATCACTTTTTATGTTCCATTGCTTATTTGACTCGAATGTATGATTGGATTTATTTGTAAACTCAGATTTCTAGATGAATTGGTAATATCCCTTGATTACAAAGCTGAGAACGTCTACAACTTACCATCTAGCATCCACAAACAAATGGTTAGACCAAAGTCATAAACAAGCATGTGTAAATAGAAATTTGCAATCTTCTTTTGTAATCAATTCAACCATCTGAAATAACCCCTTAAAAATGTTGTTGCACAGTTCAAATATCTGTTCAAATTACCAATATCTGTATAAATTAAAAAAAATTGTACACAATACAAATATCCGTACAAATTACAAATATCTATATAAATTACAAATACAAATATCTTGAGAATGGAGAATTTCCATGCTTGACATTGAAACAAATTAGAATTCCATTACAACTTTCTGTACACAAAAGTAGGAGAGGAAGGTTGCTAACATATCTAATATTAAAACTTGCAAAAGTACCCTAAGGCCTGCTTCCCTATTTTTTTCAGGTGAAGCCTACAACATTCTTGAGATCTGGTCCAGTAGTAATGTAATCGTGACCCATCTCCAAATAAAGAAGCATATATAACTCCAGTTGACATGAAGCAAGGTTTATAGCTATTATTGGGTGCGAGGTGTACAACGGGTGGGATTAAGGTGAAAGTTTGTACTCAATATTAGCGGTTACATGTTCACATCCAAAGTGGGTAGGATTGTGTATGGTTGTACACTTTAATGAAAAATATATACTGTAAGTGGAAAAAAATAATCTCCTGGTGAAATACTTATATAAGGTGGGTCTCATACACCTAACTATAACTTGCTTCAGGGTAAAAAGAATTACCACATTGATCCAGTAGATCGACAGTTGGGTAGGATTGTGTATGGTTGTACACCTTAATGAACAATATATACAGTAAGTGGAAAAAAATAATCTCCTAGTGAAATACTTATATAGGTGGGTCTCATACACCAAATTGATAACTTGCTTGAGGGTGAAAAAAATTTACCACGTTGGTCCAGTAGATCGACATTTCACATAGTTAGCCTCCCCCACTTTATCCACAGTTAATATAGTTAGCATACCTTACCATAACCCGGGATGTCTTTATATGTATAACAGAGAAAGCTTTGGAACTTCTTTATATCTAAAAGGCCAAGGTAATTTCTATCATAACCAAGATAAACCTCAATTGTATAATTCCGCAGGAGCAACCATTAATTCTTCAGCAGCACTATATTAGGCAACGTATTCTTCAGGACATGTTGCGTTTCTGACTTGTATCTAATCATCAAATTGCAGATATCTTCACAAAACCTATTGACGAGAAAAGATTTTGAGATTGAGGTTAAGGGAGATACTTCTATGCAATGAAGTACGCCAAGTTAAAGACCAGAAACTCATTTTTCTCTAAGGGCTAGCGTGCAAAATTTAGTAGGTGAGGATTGGGAAGCTCTGAAGAAGGTGCAGAATATGCTTGCTATTTATCTTTTATTCATTTAAATTTTATCAATAGATTTTGACTTGTCGAGTTAACCCTAATCTTGATAATGCACTACACCGGTGAAACCCCAAAACCTGCAATCAATCAACAAAAAACATATACCCAGAAACCCTGATTCCTACAGTTCAACTAATCAAACTTCCACTACAGCTCATAATCATTTAAACAGAATTCTAAGGGCCCAGTAGTAATATAGAGATTTGAAATGTTGGACACTAAATTTTATATACAGATTTGAATCAGCTTGTGGCCACTTTAAAATCTCACTTTTTGAACTTACTTTCTCAAGTTTGAGATATGTTTCTGTTTAATTATTCCGTTTAAAAATAGTGATGTTTGAACTGTATAGAAACCTATGTACAACCCCAAAAAGGGAAGTAGTCACTAACATGATAGAGGCTTACATCTTTAATTATTAGTTTCACATTCCTTTGAGTTTTGCACTCCATTTTTGTCCTTTCGCAAGGCATTTTTTTATTAGTTCAGAATTTATATCCCTTTTATACGTTACTTTGTACCTCATCCTCTTCAAAACTACCAACTGTAATATGTGAGCACTTTGTACCTCATCCTCTTCTTCAAAACTACAACTGTAATATGTGAGTACATCGTAACTCATCCAAAACTACAACTGTAGTATGTGAGTACATCGTAACTCGTCCTCTTCAAAACTACAAGTGTAAAACTATGAAGATCATTGAAAAGAAATCATTGTCCTAAAATAGTAATCAGCACCACCTTCTGGCATTCTGACGACTCCCTATACTTCTAATGTATCACTTATTGTATAATTTTCAGATTTCATTCCCAAACATAGTAACTCCCATCTATAAAAGTAGAAAACATAAATTGAAAATCATTGCATATTCTCACCAAAATCTCAAGAAGTCAAAGCATAAAATCTCAACATTTTTCTCAAGTAACCTGTCACTCAAAAAACAGAAATCACAGTTTCATTAATATTCATCTGCCCCTGTAACAACTTTAGGAAAATGGCATACAGGTGTTCCATGCCACCTCTGACTAAACTCCAAGAAATTTGGCATTACAACCAAGGCTACAAAGAGTTTCCTGCAATAACACACAGATTCTGTTGTCCTCTGTCATCATTTGCACCCATGGTATCCCCGAGATAATTGAATGGAAACAAAAATTCCAGGAAAACAAAGGAAATCTAAAACCGGCAGATATCAGCCTGCACAACTTCAGGAAATGGAAGACATACAGGTCTTCAGGTCACCACCTGTGACTAAAGTCAAAGAGATGTGACATCACAGCCAAGCCTAAAAAGAGTTGCATGCAATAATACAAATACTCTGTTGTCCTCTAACATCATTTACACCCATGGTATCCCCTAGATAAATGAACGCATACAACCATTTGAGGAAAAAAATGAAAGCCTAAAAACCAGGTCATATTGTCCCTTTTTTTAAAAATTTGAGAATTTTGGTTTTCAATTCTAATTGTCATTTCTTTGCAGCCGAATATTAACTAACTCAAAAATTGTTTTCATGGATACATATAAATCCGTATAGGCAAGTAAATCTAAGTTACAAAAATTGTTTTCATGGATACATATAATTCCGTATAGGCAAGTAAATCTAAGTTACAAAAATAAGTAAATTAATATGTAAATTTTCCAAATGGATATTACCCAAGAGAAAAAATACACTTAAAAGAATAAAATAAAAAAGGAAAGCTTCACTTCTAGGAGCCTTAATTTTATCTCACCACCCAATTGTATCAAAGTCACATCAAACGCCTCCCAGGTCTAAATTTTTTGGCAAGGTTGATCCAGTGACAGGGCGAATCCATGGTAGGACAACAAAAGGTTTGAATATTCCACCGAATATTTGGGGTAACAACCATAATAAAATCGCAGAACCCATACTTTAATTTATCAAAGGAAACAGAATTGTTTTATAATGAAATAATACACAAGAAGAAGAAAAAAACATACAGCTGCATACGTATTCAATAACTTACCACAAAATTTAGCACAAATTTGAGTTGTGCAGGTGTAACGCCAGCTTCCACGGCCTTTATCAGCATCCTCTCTTTTTGCACCAGAACGGGAGCTTTGGAACAGTGCATGGAAATCCATCAAAGGATAAAGAATGAAGGTATTTATCAGACGTTGTAGTTGCAACTTCCTTACTGTGATTGTTTTCGCCTGAAGACATGCCTGCCGCTCGTCTAGGGTTTGATGAAAGAAGGAAACGTGTTGATTTTACTCAGCACGTTGCAACTATGTGGCGGATTCCTGAGAAAACGATTATTTATTCCGTCACTCAGCAATGTAATGGTTGCAGAAGAGATAACCTGAATACCGACGTAAAAAAAATTCCGGTGTGAGACAGCTTTCCGGCGTGAGACAACTATCCGGCTGCAATCTCACACTATATATAGCCTATCGGCTAAAAAATAAATCTCTTCAAAGCTCTCCAATTTAACAATTGATATCAAAACTCTTTTCAAGAATGAAGGAAGATCTGATGTAAGTTTATATCTCAGAATGGTTCACAGTGATAAAAATTATAAAAATAAACAGCAGACTATATGCAGCAGAACATATTATTCAAGAGAATAGTTTACTATATATTTAACAAATGACGATTATGATATATGATTAACTTTTCAAAGCCCTCCAATTTTAACAGTACTAAAAAGAAGAACAAAATTTGTAGGATAAATACCTTTGACAGGAATATGGCCCTGAGAAAGAAGAAAGTTAGCGTTCATAAAAATAATGGAATGTGCAGTGCAACAAGACCAGAAGATAACTCTGGGCACCCCAATTTTTAGCTACCTCTGCTGTGGAGGACAGACAGTAATCAAAAACTATGCAGGTGATTAGCGGGACAGACTTATGTGCTACAGTTAACAGAGTTTGCAAAGCAGGGCCCAAACATTGCAGGGCAAGTAAAAGCTCATCAAGCTCAGACGTTCGACCATGTTCAGGCGGTAAGCCATCTGGAATGCTTAAAAACCGAAAATTTAAACCCCTTTCTTGATCCTCACGGTCACGAGCAGCTGCATCTTTGGATGCTGCTTTTAAAAGCTGTTGGTCCATCCATTCAGTAGTAACAAAGGTTATAGAAAAACCTCTCATGGCCAGCAGCTCTCCAAGATTCATCAGTGGAGTGACATGGCCTTGTGCAGGAAACGACACAATTACTGCATGCAAAGAACCCATTACTTCCCCTCTATTAGATACTCTGTAAAACTATAAACCTGGGCAATTATGCATACAATGGTTGAGTATACTATCACAATAGCACAATTGTGCACGGAGTAGTTGAGTGTAACTATCACATTTATCTATACAGTGGTTGAGTTCAAGTATCACATATTTTTGAATTGACAGGTGGATGGAGGCCCAGAAACATTATACAGACCAATGGACCAACTGTGAAGTGTCTGCATTATAATTTTGTAAAAAATAACTTATGATTATCACTGACTTTTATAAAAGTGAAGATAGAAATCCAAAATCGAGTTATTTATAATTTCTGAGTGAGCAGTAGAAGGGATAATGCGGTGTCTGTGGGCTAATACGGACTGCTTTGGCCTTGGCTTTAAAATGCACTTCCTTTTCCTTTTCTTTTGACTTAGTGATATGGAAAACCACTCAGGTTTGAACAAAACATATGCAAATGAATATTAAAATATCAACTCAATGAACAATGTCTCGTTAATTATTTTAAATTTACTTTACATAAATCATTGACATATCAAAATAAATGGAATTATCCATCAGTCAATATTAAAATAATAAATATTTTGAATTATTGCATATTTTATATTAAATAAAATAAAATGTTATTCATAATAAATACTTATTTTTTAAAATATAATATAACTAATATAAAATTTTAAACTATAATTTATACAATCTTATAAGATATTTGTCTAATCACATGAACAAAATTGTCAAATCACTACACCCCTACTACTTAATAGATAATATGAAAGTGTTCAATTTTCAATTCTTTAATGATTGAATATGAACTTGACACAAATAAAAACACTTATTTCTCATATTCATCCCATCTCTCATTACTCAGCAGTGAACCTCCAAATATTCAATACCTATAAAATAAATATGAGCATGTGAGGCTCACCATTTGAATCAATTCAAACAATTAACACACAAAATTTTAATCCTTATCACCTCTAATCCAATAAAAAATCACGATTTCAAATTCATGGATCAAACATTTTCAAAAATCAAGATGGAAAAAAGCTATACAAACAACCTATAGTAAAAGAAAGTCATTTACAATCTCACTGCATACAATCAAAGCTATAAAGAATAACAATTTGATTACAAAGATTATCATACTACACAAAATATCACAGTGTAGAGCATATCAAACTTTTATGCACCTCTTAGTTCAGGTCCTTTATTTTTTCTTCATTATATTCTAACACAAGTTAAAAAATTAATAGTGTCATATTCAAATTGGGTTATTCAAAATAGGGCTTAAGTTTCGAATGTAGGTTTTGGCACCATTTTTATGTATTTCACATATTTGAACCATTTTATAATTTCTCTATTTGTAACCACTAAGTAGTTTTTGAATTTATTTAGTCCTAATTTCTCGAATTTCTAACTCTTACAATTTTCCATGTTCTCTTTATACATCAACACTTTAATGCCATTCCCTCTTCATGGTAAAATCCCTAATATACATAAGATTTTTTATACTATTGGAATTATATATATATATATAGACACATGCACACATATCAATGTCAAAGGTGACTCTCACATCTATGTCAACTCAATTTGCAATCACAAACTCACTAATTGCAAAATTTTGAACATAGTTAAAACTATACGAAGTATCTTAGAGAGCATCAATAATGTTACAATTCAACATTGATAAAGAGAGGTTGCTCACTAGACAACTTTGAATGTGACCAATTAGACATGAAAATAATATTGAACAACTATCTTCCCTAGGTAAATCTCCACCTCACCTTATAGGTAATTATGATTTACAAATTCCTAGTAAAGATGCCGATGAAAATACTAAGTTTTTCGATGATTAAACAATTCATATGTCTCTATAAGATTGGTTCATTTTGGAGGAAGACTCCTACCTGTTCATAATTCACATTCACTCACTTTCTTCATGCATGACAAAGAGATTCTCAAAATGGAAAACATTTCCATTATTGGTTATATTTGCACCTATGATATCAATGATCTCAACATTCAGTTGCACCAAGTTTTTCTAATCTAAATAAAAAAGTTGAAAGTGACATCCTCTCCATCATCAATCTAAGATCCATCCAAGGCAACCAAGTTTATGACCATGCCCTTCTAGAACAACTTTTAACAAATTTTGTTTGGTCTCTAACCAGAAAGATTAGGCTAAACAAGCTTCCTATGTGCTAGTTTATCCACATCTACAAAGGGAAGTAGTGCTAGTCATTTCTAATTGCAACAAGAATCCACCAAAGGGCTCTTTAGGTGGTGCATTTGACATTCAAGTGCCTCTAAGGAATGAAGATATATCAAGAAAACCATTACTCTACTCGAGGATGGGCTTGCTCACAATATTATGGAGATTTTAAGTTTTTTTATTGGTCATCATGAAGTTGTACTCTCCCCTTTGTAAGTGGTGAAAGTGATTGAACTCACAAATAGCATCAGGTTTGTTATACACAAGCTTCCACAGAAACAGGTTGGCCCTTTAACAACCCTATATGAATCATGTAATTTATTTTTTATTATTATATATGAGATCCACCCTCTTTAAAACAACTTTTTAAGACCCAATTCAACCTAATACAATATTCCTCTCTTCATAGATTTTAGATATTTATTTGCTCATATTTCTAAATGTCAAGCTTCTATGACATAAATGTTATTGATCACATACCTTAGATTTCTTTAGAATATTACTATGGGACACTTTGATGTATGTATATACATATATGTATATATGTATGTGTCACATCCTCATAAAAAGACTATATATGTATATATGTATGTGTCACATCCTCATAAAAAGACTATCTCACTAACTTAAAAGATCTTTAGAGATCCCTAAAAATATATAAAACAAATCTCTTCAAAGCTCTAGGAAGATGTGATATTTTTACAAGTTTATATCCAACTATAAAGGTTGAGAGTTCAATTGATAGGAGTGCACATGAGCACAAAACTTACAAGAGACATTTTTCTCAACAAAAGAAATTCAAAATATCTTCAAAATAAGTCTTTTGAAGAAATATAAAGACACTTCTAGAAGAAATAAGATTCTAGAAATGTTCATGAAAAATATTATTATATTCAATTAACCAAATATTGTATCTAGAATGAGAATATTAAATTTTATTATACTAATGAATCAAATGTTAAGTATAATGAAGAGACATTGAAGGGATTGAGCCTTATACATTCGTCGTTTAGAAGAAAGTATCCCCCTTTCTCCATAAGATGCCAAAATTGTTTTAAAAATATTCCAATGAGATCCACTTAGCTTGGATTGTTAGGGTATCCTTACGGCATGTATTAGTGGTATTCATTTTCAAAATATTCCAATAAGATCCATAAGTATTAGTGGTATTCCCACTCCTAGTAGAGCATGTGTGAACATAAAATTTTGTAGTTTCATCAAAATGAGGCTAAAGATATGGAATAGTATGCTTAGGATGAGAGATAGGAACTTCTTATGCTAAGTGATGTGGCTCATATCGCTTTAGTTGATCAACATTAACCAAATCATTGATTCCAAGTTGGGATGGGAGATCAATTTTGAAGGATTGTCTCTTATTTGTTGGTGATGGTATAAGGCTCATATCTACTAGGCTTGATCTTATGATGTTGATATTTGAACCTTTGTTTATCCATATAAATTTATACTTTATCCCCAACTATGAAGTTAGAAGGGATTTTATTCTTATCATGAGTTTCATGATAATTAACCTAAGACATACATTGAGCTAAATGTGCTTGTGCATGAATCTTTGCTATGTTTTGAATAAAATAAGAAGATTGGCCATGTTCCTTTTGTTGGTGTGATAAATAATTCAAAGGAAGAGAAATGACAATCACATATGGACAAGAGGTTGATATCCATAATATACCTCAAAAGGAGAATGACATGTAAAGACATGTATAGCTTGATTATAGCTATGCTACAAAACATGAATAGAGGTATGCCATTGTTTATTTTTATCATAGTAGATTCTAAGAGACTAAACTAATGTTTGATTGATCACTTTAGTTTGGCCATCTATTTTTGATGAAAATTAATAGAATATCAAAGTCAACACTCTAAGAGATTCTAAAGTGAATTCCAAAAATGATAAAAAACTCTAGAATAATCCTCATCATGGAGGGCCAATAGAAGTATCATTATAAATGTTGTAGACTTTTTGTGGTGCCAAAGTATCCCCAATAAGAACAAGAATGATCCTCCTTAATTAGCATCAACCAAATAAAATTAGTAGGAGCACACAATTGATTCAACTTATATAACCAACCATATAGATAATTTCTAGCCTAAGGGATTTGGTTGGTGATAATGAGATATTACAAAGCATGTGTAACTTGTCCAAAATATGCATTAGAAGAATACAAACGTTTATAATACTCATATGCAACAAGTCTAACATCTATGATATGTAGTGTTGTGGCTAGAGGGTCACTCAACAAATCAACTAATTTATGGGTAGTGCCTTTTCATATTTATGAATAAAAAAATGTGGCTAGAGGGTCACTCAACAAATCAACTAATTTATGGGTAGTGCCCTTTTTATATTTATGGGTAGTGCCCTTTTTATATTTATGGGTGTCTAGTAGTTACATGCGGAAGTGAGAGACAAGAGAAGGCACAAATGTAGATAAAAGACCGTTAAAGAAATGTGGTCTCATGGTACTGCATTGAGTGCAGGATATACACAAAAATAAAAAGGATTTGTTGGAAAGGATTTAGAAATTGTCGAGCAAAAGCAATTGGTGAGTGTGAAGCCAATTTTGATAACTATTGACCATATCGCCCATGCCTGTGCTACCATGAGAGTTTTTGAATAAGCTATGGACATCCAACAAAGTATAAAGGAAGGCTCAAGAGTTTCGATAATGCAAGGAGAGGAATTTTTTTGGATCTAAAGCTACAAGAACATTGGAAAGAAGAAATCCTAGAAGTATGAATTGGCATTGGAGGAAGAATGTGACATTAGAGGAACCAAGAGGAATGATTGTAGAGTTTAGCACCTAAACCATGGATATCTTCAACTCCATCCTTAAAAGCTAAGTATAATCATTTTTCAAATAGTACTAGGTTTGGTATATCTACTTTTTTGGCTGTCATGTAAGGATTTAGGGAAGACTATGGTAGAATAGTGAATGATAACTAAAATAATATTGTCAAACTTAAGTCATTTTCCATGATCATTTTGATTTGTAACATGCTAATATTTGCTTGGTGTTTGATTTTAATAGTGATTACTAAAAGTTATATTTGTATCCTTATGCAAGATGTGGGATGTTGAACAATAGAAACGTTTACTCTACCCTCCTAGCTATATAATATGTAGAATACAAGATCTGTTTGTGAATTTTATTTCTTATGGCTATCATATCAATTTTACTATCCATTTTGTAAGAATTGGCTATGAAGGTAGCCACCCAAGATCTAGAGGCCTAATAGAAAGCACAAAAGAGAGAGATAGAATATGACAAGAATAAACTGTATTCAATGTCAATAATATGAGATAATAGAATGGTACAATACATAGGAGACCCCTTGGTTATATAGCCAAGGTGAGAACATAGAAGGGCATAAGATTATGACAAGTGTCGTAATCTTATGACATGAGACAACAAGGAAAAGTTATCACTCCATCTAAAGTGGAAAAGGATAATGTGATAATCTCCACAAAAGGTGGAGAGATAATCACATGATGTGTCCACAAAAGGTGGAAGTGATGTGGTAATGACATGTCAAGTCCACCAAAAGTGGAAAATCTCCAACAACCTCCTATGTGGTCCCTAAGTAAACTTAACTAAGGTGTAATCATGACCTAGGACAAGGTACAAGACATTTAATTACACCAACACATTTTAACTTAGTTATATCTATTTAGATTCAAATCATGGGAGTATTGTGCTTAGTTTTCAAGATATCTATATAAACCTTGAAGGAAACTGGGCATATGTTATATGAGGAGAGATTAATCAGGATGGCTTTTAAGTAGTGTCATAGTCATCATAAAATAGTGAGACCTATTTTAATGATCTATTAGAGAGAAAAGTATAGTGTTACACATCTAGCACACTATGGTGTAATTCAAGGCTATTACTCATGTTTATGTTTCCCCTATAACATAGTGTCTTGGTCTAGTGATAAGTATGATTATTCAAGCAAAGAGAACTTCTTGTTAAGTAGTTAACTTAACCATTGTGTCATAGAAAGGAACTTATAGGATATTTTGGAATATATATATATCTTAACTAAGAAATCAACTTAATTGAGGGTTAATTATTGGAAACTTTATGTTTGAACTTTGAAAGAAATAAGAGGACAAAGAGTCTTAGATCAAATAATTAGCTGCAAATTAATCTTATAATATGAACAACAAATCATATATAATTAATATGAGTCTTGAAACTTAGTTGTATAATATTGTAAGGTGATTTTGTTTAGTGGCACTAAGACCATACTTTACTAAATGTATATCTTTAATATTGAAACTCTATGGTTTTGATAATCCATTGATATCATGGTAAATGCTTTAATTGATTGCATGATGTCTATCAATCTCTTAGATACAAGAACCTTGATAATGAAATTATTATACCTATGATGAATCATAATATAATTGTATACCAAATGGAAGGCAACTATCATTAATTTGACAATGTGGTTGAGATTGAGTTAAGAGATAAATCTTATGGAGCATCTCTTGATACCCTACTAATGACCATTAAGGTTAGGTTTAGTTTAAATGGAAAGTATGAATAGTTATCTAGTTTGAGAACCAAGCTTTTACAGGAATAACGAGATACGTGCCATAAGGTAAATGAAACCTAAAGGTAAAGAATGCTATTATTACTAGTAGTATGGAATGTATATCTATATATGAAGATATGTTGAGCATAATGTTGCCAATTGTCTTGAGTATGATTCAAAACATTGATTATGCTTAATGCAAGTTTGTAATTAATAACATATGTCTTTCAAAGTTAAAAATGATTAAATGGGGCCTTGTTGATGTATGTTGTGCCTTGTATAAGACTATGTCATAAATGATATTGGATTTATAGAACTATATTAATGTGGGACCTCACTTGGACCCCTGACAAGGTTTCTTGCATTATGGATGCATGATAACAATATTTGACTACTACCTTATAGGGACATGTATACTTTATTGCTTAACAACCTCATTCTTAGTTATGGATAGATCTCCATGCTTTGGGAGATATATCCAAGATGATATTCATGAAAAAACCTAGTCCACTTTGTTGGGTGAAAATTATGTAATCAGCTTTTTGATAGATTACACAACTAGGACTTCAGCCACAGCTATGTGAGATGTAAATCTCTCCTCTCGGAAAGGGGAGGTACCCTTCTTACTGCTGATAGAAGCGATAGTAAAACAAACAAGTAATTACAAAATGTACACAAAACTTACGAAGTGGGGGGGTGTGTTACATTCATCCTTCTCTCTTTTTTCAGAGAAGATGTTTACAATGCTTCACTGTTGGAAGTTCACAATTCTTAACAACTTTAAACAATCAACTAGCAGTAATACCAATACCTCTATCTTGTCAAAGCAAAGCGTAGAGATACCAGAAGTAATTAACAATAAAAAAATAAAGTAAAAGGTAAAGCTCATGAAGGCACAAAGTCGTTCCGTAGCTTTTTCAATGGTGGATCTGTGAAAAACGTATCGTTTGTCATGTTAGAAGCACAAAGTCTTCTTAGACGCAACAATTCCTCGAACAACATGAACAATTACAAGCGCAAAGTCTTGTAGATCATCCAACCAAATTATCAAAGAGCATGAATAATTACAAGCACAAAGTATTGTAGATTATTCAACAATAGTATCCAAAGAGCGTGAATAATTACAAGCACAAAGTCTTGTAGATTGGTCAACCAAAAGATAAACAAAAACACAAGTGTAAATCTAAATAATAGATGCAACACAAAGTTTACATAAATCACTTAGAGTCCTTCAGATTCCATCACCTAATCACCACCAAATAAGATCAATTTGTAAGATTATCGAATCCAACACAAAGTCTAGCTTGCAATCCTCTTCTTTATTGATCGAATTTCATTCACAAAGTATGAACGCAAAGTTTCACAATTCTGCTTCAAAAAGGGCAGCACTTCGTTGCAAAATACTAAAGGATAAACTTTACAATGGAAATCCCTCACATTATATAGAAAGAGGGATGAGAAAAATTAGGAATCTAAGTGAGGAAATTAAGGAAAGTTGGGTGAGCGATTTTAGGAGATCTCACCTAACTTGGACCAAAGTCAAAGTGTAATTTGTTTTCAAAAGATTACATCTTCGAACTTGGTGTAATTACAATTTACAAAAAGAGATTTAAGATGTTAAGAAATATTTACAAGATGCATAAAGGGATTCACCAGAAATGTCTAACACTGGAGATCAGGAAGCTTCATGTTTCCTTGCTTTGGGCGTGAAAGTATTCATATTTCTTCCTGGTCTCTTGCATGAACTTCTCATCTGGACCAACGGTGTAATCCACAATGGTGTGAATTCTCGTGATTGATCTCATGGTAGATGAGTGAACCTTCTTGCACCTGTCAAGATGCATTTTCAGGTTATCCAATGTGATCCTTGTATCACAAATGACATTCAGTGAGGCTTCTGAAAAGTCTGAACTGTCAATCAATTTCATGATGGCTTCTTTGAAGATCTGAGATATTTCTGTGGCCGGCAAGAAGATACGATTCTCCTCAAGAAGTTGACCGGGCAACTCTTTGATACCTTTCTCAAGAATAACATGATGTCCTTCAACATCTTCCTGTACTTGGTGGAGATCCTCCGTAAGAGATCGAATTACTTGAATTCGATGTTTCAAGGATTCTCTTACCTCAACGAACTTTTCTTTGTCAGGAATTACCCCAACTTCCACCAATTTACTGAGCTTTACCTGCTTCATCTCCGACCACGTCAGCAGGCATTTTTCCATATCTCTACGCTCCTAGGAAAGTGCACTTTTTTCTTTATCAAGCTCTGTGGTGAGCTTGGCTAACAAGGTAGTTTTCTCGTCCGCAACAATTATGATACGAGATCCGTGTTCTATGATCTTCTCAACAAAATCATAAAACACTCTGCCTTTGGAGGCAAACTTCTCAGCTTTCTTGACAGCTGGGTCTTCAATACTTACCACTGCCAGCGGTTGTGGATTAGTTGGAGATCCTGCAAGTCTCTTTACAACAGTGGCATAATGCTTTGCCCTCTGTTTGTACATATTGCGAGCTTTCTCTACTTTATCCAGTCTTCCAGCCAAGATATCTTATGTCACTTGCGCATCGGCCTTTGCACTTTCATTGTTAACCTTGCCAAGCTAGACTTTTGTCACCGTGTAGTCTTCCATATTGACATCAACTTCTTCATGCGGTGGTATGCCAATCTCTGCATACTTGTGACCAGACTTATCAATGTTCAGCCTTGAGTATACTTTTTCCTTTTTCTTCCCTTTAGCCTTTGGAAGAACTATCTCTTCGAGGTCGAGCTCCTCCGGAGAGATCATTTGCTTCTTCCGCTTTGACACTTGAGATATTAGCCAAGGGGGAAGGAAGGAGGTGTGAACTTTTGGATTCACTGTCAATTCAGTTGTCATCGCCACTTCTAAAGTTATTGTCACATCTGAAGTTACCATGGGTATCGTGACAATAGGAGAAGTGTCTTTCATCATTGCTCCTGTAGATTGCACATTGAGCTGATCACGCATTGACTCATTCATGAAACGATTAAATTCATTTTCAGAAGTGATATCATATGTTGGTGAAGACAGGCTAGGAATGGACGATGGAGGGCTTGACAGTATATCAACCGTATGAATGCTTTTCACTGAGGGAGTATCAAGCGGGGTTGATGCTGCATGGATAGTGGATATCTCAACTGCAAGAATGCATGTGGTAGGAATAGGTGACGAGGGAACAAGAGGTGGAGGAGTTCTTGAATTTGGAGGGGTATGAGGAACATTGGAAATCACAGGCGATGACGTTCTAGGAATTTCCTCAACTTCATTCTCAGGAGGAGAAGTAGTTCTTTCTTGATCATGCTCGGGTTCTTGTTGATCACCCTCTTGTCTCTTCGATTCTGGTTCACCTTCAAAATCACCTTCAGATTCTTCTTCAGAATCTTCTTCAGACTCTTGCCCGCTTTCAAAAACCTCTTATGCATTAGAGTCTACTTCTGCTGAATCTTCATCTTCAGCGGATTGATCACTTGAAGTTCCTTCTTCATCGGAATCTATCTCCTCTGGAATAGAATTTTTACCTTTAGAGCGAGATGGATTAGATTCTGTGGTTTCTGTCTCTGGGACGGACTGGGTATCTTTCTTTCCAACAGTAAACTTGATCCTGGGACCTCTTTGTGAAGAAGTGGGAACTGCTACTGATTTATTTTTCATGCGGAGTTCTTGTTGTTGGCGAGCTTCTACTTCAGATTCTTCTCCTTCCGAATCTGTTCTGAAACTTTTCATTTCATAACCATGCTTATGTAACCATTCTGCAGTGTTGGCTAGGATTGTCTTTAATCTCTCTCTCATGCTGGTAATTTCTTTCCTAGACCATTGAATTGCAGGCAGCGGCCTTTTAGCAATTCCTTGCTCATCATAAACAACATTCATGATATCACCAGGATCTGCAAAATCCTCTGGTAGGTCAGCAATATCAAGGTCTCTGATCTGTTGAACAGTCAACCTGCAATAATCCATTTTATGAATGGCTTCTTCATCTCTGCAATCAGCCTAGATGTCTTCAAAATGATACTTGTGATGATGACCCTTTTGTAATCTTTTTCTGACATCTCAATAATCAAAATCAAACCTATACCTGTAGGTCTTGATTGTCATCATCTGCATTTGAGCATAAACAGACTTAGCCTTTTGTACAGTTGGGATAGTATATCTGCCAATGGTTAGTGGGAACTTGAATCCACGCTTGTGGTTGCTTCTTTGTTCTTTTTGCACTGAAATCAATTGTCTGCATGTTTCCATGAGAACCCACTTATCCGAAGGATAACGTGGTAGCATGTAAGGATAGCCAATGTAGCACCCTACTCTCAAGTAAGTAAACGTTGGGAATTGAAGAAATAGGCATCCAACTTTACTTACCACCTTATAAGCCTCATCAGATACCCTCCTTCTTTCAAGAGCTAGATCAAAATTGAAAAGCAAAGGCACGAAGAAAGCATCTGTGACCCGCCTGAAGTGATGAAAGCTTTCCTTCAGTTCCAGTTGATAGAAAAATCTATAGACAGGTACCATCATCCAATTCCCTTTTGTAGATAGACCTGGGAATTGTCTCATTACAGCCGCCGTGTACACCAAGTAAGAAGTCATATAGAATTTCAATGTGGAAGGAGCATTGATCAGCTGCTCATGTATTTCACCACTAATCTGTTTGCCCCAGTCAATGTGCACCTTTTGTCTTCTTATAATCCTGATGTATTCATACATCCAATCGTGAAAAGTGGACGATTCTGGCAAGCCTTTTACTCTGCTTAAAAATGTGATCATATCTTTGACATCATCCTTGAAATCGCTTCGCAGGAGTCCCTTTGGCCATCTGGAAATAGATGGTCTAGGCTTCTTCAACCATTGGGTATTTATCAAGTTTTTAGCCTTGTTGGGATCAACATCAAAGACCTCTTATGCTTTTTGTATAGAAATATCAATGTATTTTTCCATTTGAGGAACCTTAAACACAATGTCAAAGAAATCAGGGTTGAGTCTTAGAATCTCGTGCCCAGAAGAATCGATCACACTTCTACTTTCTCTGATATAATGAGATGCCACCTAAAGAACAAACTCCGTATTATGTGCAGCTATAGGGAACATAGCTACCAAATGCAGGTTACTGTGTACAATTGCTCTCATTGGATCAGGAAGAGGCTTCATCTCTGTTTGCTTCGCAAAATCAACCAAGTCTTGATGACCAACCTCTGTATCCTTTATTTCTTCCACCTTGGAGACCACTACAGTCGGCGGATAGACACCTTGATATTTATACTTCATTTTTCCTTTTGCTCTTGAAGAAGACGGAGGTTTACCGGCAGTCATCAAGAATAACTAAAACTTTGATCACTCAAACTTTGAAGATCTTTGAAAAGAAACTGCAAGGTGTTGAGCCAGAACAAACATTAGTTGTTAGGTAGCATGGGGATGCGCGAAACGAGCAACGATGATGGGAAAGCGTGGAGCGGATGACAAGGCACACAAAACGATGCACAAAATGGAAGGAAAGAGGTTCAGGAGTAAATTAGGCAAGTTTGAAGTTCATCTGGAAAAAATTGTGAAAAGTGTAAGGGCACACTTTTTTAGCGCCCTTACATTTTCGGAAATTCAGACTTTGATGCAGGGGCGCTGAAAAAGAGTGCTCCTGCACTTCTCAGAGTTAGAAACTATTTCAAAATGACAGGGTGCACTTTTTCAGTGCCTCTGCATCTGAAACGTGATTTTGGAAACTGATGTAATGATGCTTGAAAACGATGCTTGGGGTTTGCTTTGTAAAATGAAACGCTTAAAACAAATCTTGTTTGTCTGTAAGGAGTTGCAATTAAAGTTCGTTTCATTGCCATTGTAAATGCGGATAAGAGCCAAGGAATTCTACTCACAAAACATGAGTTTCTTGAATGTTTGCACCAAAACATGATAGAGAGGGCGACAAGGAAAGATGCTAACACAAAAACGTTGGAGTGGATAGCAAGAAAAATGCGTGGCAAAACAAAATATAAGAGTTCCATTGCATGAGGGTGAATGGAAAAACACGAGAGCAAGAAGAGAATGCCACACAAAAATGCCATGAAAAGGAAGCATGAGAAGAACACGCAAGACTAAGAAATGCGAATGGAGAGAAAGAATACGCATGGGAATGGCGAAACACATGAGAGGAGTCAGAGATTCATAAAAACGCATATGAAAAATCAAGCCGAGCATAAAAATAAAGAAGAAGATAGAAGAGAAAGTAAGGGAAAAGACTTACCAAGAGGAAATGCAAAAAACGCTGGAGAGGAGCTTCGAATTTCCAAAAAACGTGATTGCAGTTTGAGGAGAACTCGCCCAGCATGAAGAGATGAAGAAGAAAGATCATAAACAATGAAAAAGGAAACCAAAACACTTTTAAGTAAAAGGGAAACTCAAAAACCTAACTCAAGTCGAGCAATAAATTTAGGCACGAAAAGTGGCACGATGAATGAAAAATGCGAAAAACATGAAGAAATGCGCCAGGGCTAGAAAAAGACTAAGTGTTGGAAAAAAGTGTAATAGCGCACTTTTTTAGCGCTATTACATTTTCAAAGACTTCACTTTCATGTAGGGGTGCTAAAAATTAGCACCCCTACACTTTTCATACTTAGCCAAATTTGACTTGTGATGAGGAGCACACTTTTTCAGTGCTACTGCATTTTTCACAATTTGCTAAGTACGAACAGTGAGTCTTCGCGAGGCGAACATAGGGGAATGCTCGAATTGACTATTCGAGGCTTTGGAATGCATTTTGAGGTGGCTTGAAAATTACCTCATTATGCGTACTTGAACTTCATGAATCCTAGGAAACAGACAAGTTTTGTAGGGGGGTTATCCGTGGAACGAGCGCTGCTAGATTCTGTGATAACACACTTGTATATTTTGAGAAGATAATCTTAAGATGAATAAAACCTTGACGTGTTTGGAAAGAAAATTATTATTAACTTGCTATTGCTTAATTAACTCCTTTGGGTGGAAAATCATATTACCATTGTTGGAAGCTTAGCGCTTCCATGCCTTGATTAGCATTGACCACGTGATTCTTGACATGGTTTAATAGCCTACCATGGATCCTTAATCTGGGATAGTAGCGGATTCTTGACAGGTTGACCTTTTGGGAATAATGGCTAGCTCAAATCCCAACAAGTGGTATCAGAGTGGGGGTTGGGGGTTCAAATCTCATGGTAATGTTGGGGGGATTGTTGGAAGTTGAACACTTCCACCCCTTGGTTAGCATTGACCACGTGATTTCTGACATGGTTTAGCAATCTCCCGTGGATCCTTAATCTAGGATAATAGCAGATTCCTGACAGGCGAACCTTTTGGGAATAACGGCTAGTTCAACTCCCAACAACCCTTATTTATTAATTATATGAAGGATTTTCTATATTGGAATTACAAGTGAAGGATCCTTGAGAAAAACCTTTTAAGGAGAACTACGTGTGACTTTGATCCATTTGGAATCAGGTACGCAGGTGGTCCTTGGGCGAAGAATGTCCCTGTGACCTCAAGTTCATAGGGGGAGGGTTTAGGGGGAAAATCCAAGGGTTGGGGTTGTTCCTAATTGGTTTGACCTTTCCTCCTCTATAAGCTTCAATTTAAGGCTAAAACGGGTACCAAATAGGTATGAAATTAGTTAAAGAAATCTAATAAATTGTATTTAAAGCATGATGTGTTTTGAATATTAAATGAATATTTAAGTAAGTGATTTAACTATTTATAATTGGTAAATTTTGAATATATGGATAAAGTCCATCTCATGTTGGTTCCATGTGACTTTTATGTGTTATGGAATCCATATCTAGAGGTCTCTATGTATAGGCTTTTGTATCTGTTGATTGTGATTTGTGATTCATGTTATGTATGACCCACCCAAGAGTGAACCTCCGGGATATTTGAGCATGTTGGTGTAATTAATTATTTAATTACACTTTATTAAGTTTACTTAGGTTTTACTTAGGTAATAATTAGTTTATTTAATTAATAAGTAAGCTTTATTTAGTTGAGTTGATTTTAGGTCAACATTAGGGTTATGCATACATTGCTTTTATAAAGTAATTCATCTCATGTAATTTCTCAATTCCTGAATAATATTATTTTCATATCTTCTTGCAAAGCTCTTGCTTTTTTTTATTTTCTCTTATGTGGAAGGCTTTTCTGTTTTGCATGTCTGATCTTGGTTTCTAACATGGTATTAGAGCCTTGATATGCAACCCCTTCTCAGATTTTTGGAGAAATTTATTGCAGAGCATGTTTGAGATTTCTCGAGGGTTTCATGCCTTGAGTTCATTTATGTAGCGTTTTGGATCAGATCGGGCATCTCCATTAGATTCAGAGCACTAGAAAAAGTCACAAATAGAGTTCATTTATGTAGCTAATTTTTTGACTCACTTTGGGCACAAATAGAGGTCACCATCGCATTCGCAATGGCCAAAAACCCTAAGAACACCTTTCGTTTCATCGATTTTGGAGAAAGTTGTTTATGAGGAAAAACGTTTTTGCCAAGGAGGCCATATGACCGCTCCAACACGCTCCCCGAGGCACAAAAAATGATTTTTTTTTTTAAATGTGTTTTTTTCAAACACCCTTGGCACCTGCAGTTCAAAAGGAGTTTGCCACCGCCGTGCCACTCGGTGGCCACCCACCAGCCACTCCACCCCCAACCCAGCCCCCATGGCCCCCCTTCTGTATTGGCCCTAGTCATATGGGGGATTTGGCGCTATGTGCCTAGCCCCCGACCATAGTCAGCACAAGCAACAGTCCTATTGGGGACCAAGGGTCTGCGCCTAGCCCCCGACCGCTCCAGCAGACAATCGCTAGTCATATGGATGACCAGGGGCTCCACCCCAGGCCCCATCTCGCTAGCCCCTAGTCACACACAGGACCAGGGGCTTTTTTTTTTAAGCCCCCTGGGCTGCCTGCAGGCCATATTGGCCTTCTTGGAGCAACTTTCACCAAATCGGGCGTAAATTTTGCGTACGGTGTCCTTTTTTCGCAAACAAGATACCATTGGAAAGTTGATTCCAATGCCAATCTAGTGGTGGAGGTATTTTTTATGATTTTTCTCCAAATTTATTTTGCATGTCCTTGAACTCAAATGAAGCTTTTTTCGCTTCAGAGGGCATATCTTTTGACTCGGTTATCTTTTTTTCGCCATTCTTGTGGCATTGGAAAGCTGGTTCAGTCCTTTACACAAATATGAGGTCTATTTTTATTAGGGAGGGAAATGTAAACTTTGGTTTGTGCATGCACTCCATTTTTGTTTTCATGCACTAGGTTTGCATTTTCTCTTTAGTTTATGCATGTTTTGCATTCTCTCCTTTTACAACCATGGGTTATTGTAATAAATGAACTGATATAAAGTTCCATCAGGGGGTTTCTTTCATAATAATATGATTAGAGTGTAGTTTCACTTTGATCTCATCTTGAGCTTGATGACAACTTTCATGGGTTGTATATGGTTTATGTAGTTTCTTTTGGCCACATCTTGCTCATAGCTTGACAAATATCAGATTCACATTGGTTCACACTTCATATTGAGATCCTATGGTTATTGATCTGCATCGAGTCACATCATAGTTTGAGGGCCATTAAATTTATGGTTAATGTTCCAGAATCTTCATGGTACTTTCTCCTATGGATCAGTTTTAGTCATAGTTTGGCATCAGCATTGAGTTACACATAGCTTCCAAATTCTTTCATCATACCATTCCCTCTTATGGGGGGCATCTTTTTTCATCTACTATTGCTTCAAAGATTTCAGGGTTGTTCTAGTTTGTGAGTTTTCTAGTGTTTTGTGGCATCGGGTCTGTTGTTGCTTTATCATGATTCCTTGAGTCAATTAGTGATTCTCATTTGGTTTCAATAGTAAACAAAAGTATCTTTCCTTGCTTGTCGAATTCAGGTTCCAGTGTTACTCCATAGTGTTCTTCTAGTGCTTCTTTGTAGCAAGTCATCTCATTGAGGGGGGGTTTTGTCCCACTAGGTTTTCTCCTCTTTCTCACTCATTGCATTTGTACATGGGTACCTAATCAGACCTTTTTGTCGGGACCCATTCATGCTTTCTTGCATTCATCCTAGCATTAGGTGCATGCTTTTTTAGTCTCCCTAAGTTGCACTTAAGGGAGGGTGTTGGTGTAATTAATTATTTAATTACACTTTATTAAGTTTACTTAGGTAATAATTAGTTTACTTAATTAATAAGTAAGCTTTATTTAGTTGAGCTAATTTTAGGTCAACATTAGGGTTATGTATACGTTGCTTTTATAAAGCAAATAAACTCATGTAATTTCTCAATTCCTGAATAATATTATTTGCACATCTTCATGAAAATCTCTTGCTTTTTTATGATTTTCTCTTTTGTGGAAGGCCTTTTTGTTTTGTGTCTGATCTTGGTTTCTAACAGAGCAGTGATAGGTAGTTGTTGAACTGTGCCAATGATCGATGGCTGGGCTATTACTAGGGACTGGCCAACATTCACCTAGTTCATGGAGGTGAAGGTTGCTATGGGATACCCTAGTTATGATTAAGATATGGTAACGAGTGCACGGGTAGGGACCCATCCATGTGGGTAATGGTAATCCAGGGCTAACGGTTGTATCGAGGGGGTTCATTGGTTGTCACTGAGGGCACAAAAGTGATTGAGGCCAATGCTACCCAGGATTGTGAAGAAGATATATGACAATAACACTAAGGTCATAAGGTGGTATATGTTGGGAGCTACTTCTTCCTGGGTGGAAAGACTTGTCACCAATGGCCTATAGGCGATTGAAGTCAAAATCCATCGGGTTTGGTAGGTTCACTACTTGGGGAAACCCTTGCGATGGTGGACGGACCTGCGGTGTAGTATGGGATGCACCAAATACCCTTCCCAATTGTTATACTGTATACCTAGCCTTGCGAGGTTAATGATGGACCCGTGGTGCAATATGGGATGCACTGAATCCTCTTCCAATTTTTCCAATGGTGTAGAAGACCGAAGGAAAGGATAGGATCCACGATGTAGTACACAATGCATCGATATTCTTTCTATCTGAGATGCATCATGGACATGTGTTATTCAACCTTTGTGGATGTGTTAGCTAGTCATTCTATGTATGTGATGCATGTTGGAGCTTGTCACTATGCATTTGTGATGTATGTTGGAGTTTGTCACTATGTATGTGAAGTATGAAGGAGCTTGTCACTATGTATTTGTGATATATGATGGAGCTAGTCACTAATGTAAATATGATATGTGTATAAGACAATCATTGTATACTTGTGATGTGCAAATGTGGCAGTTATGGTTGCACTTGTGATGTACATATGAGCTAATCACCATTGTACTTGTGATCTGTGTATGATCTAGTCACTGTTGTACTTGTACTATGTATGAGCTAATCAACTTATGTATATGGGGGTATGCTCATGATAGCCATTGTGAATAATATTTGAGATTATGGTATGGATGACCTCTTTTGAATATTATGAATGTTTGCACACTAGCATTTGGTGATGATTGGTATGGACGCAACACTTGATGACAAGCTATTATCATTATATTATAATTGACTATGTTGATAGCTTACATGTACTAAATTAATAGTTATGGGTTAAAGGTGAGATATTAGATCTCATACAAGAGGAGAGATTGAACTCCCTATGTCATTGTGGGGCCAAGTATGAAGCCTCTGATTCTCACAAGGGGATACGTAGGCAGGATCACCATGAACCCTTGAGGCTTAGGTTGTGGTCTAGGAAAGAACTTAACCTCAGGCCCTTACCACTCTTTTGTTCAAGCATATAATTGGAAATGATGAGTTGATGTCACCATGGATAATGGAGAAGTAAAGAAGTTAACACTATTAAGCTTCATGGAAGGTTCTAAATCATTTAAGTTGATAGTTTTTGTGAGTGCATTAAAAAAATTAAGGTTTCCAAAGGTCGGATTTTACAAAATGGCTCTTAAGATTCCACCTTTTTTCTTCTGAAATCAACAAACACTAGTGTTCATGACTTATATATCAAGATTGTGAAGCAATGAAGAGTATATAATGATGGTTGACTTCCCTTTCATTGTCGTGCTTTCATCGAAAGAAATTCTTTATAATATGGAAGTCAATTATAAAATTGTGTAATTCAAATGATGGTTGACTATTGAAATCAGCAATGGGTGTTTATGAAGAAAACTTATTATACTAATGTTGACTAACTTCTTTATGAAGGTATATATTTATAATGCTTTGAGTAATTCAAGTTAGAAAAAAATAGAAGGTCAAAAGTGCAAAATTTTATCTATTTGTTATAGTGGAAAAATTAACATCCATAAAAGCAAACATATATTAATTACCCAACTTAAATTGTATAAGACAAAAGGCATAAATTAATAAGGGCAGTGATTAACATTCATTATAAGGCAGTGAATGTAAAGGGAGGCAATTAATAGTCAATGAATGCAAGGGGAAACAACTATCTTTAAGGAAGTTTTGAAGATAATTAAAAAAGTTTAAATGCTTGCATTATCCTTAAACAAATGTTAGGGATTTATTAAGGAAACACTCAAGCAGAAAATTAAAGACAAATATTAAAAGGTAGTGCTAAGGTTAAAATAAGTTAATGACTTCTTAATAACATAATAAGTAACTTGATTCTATTTTTTAAGAGACACCACTCATCACAAAGGAATAAATATATATAGTTTGTTGTTTGCATTTGATGGAGACAAGTGTGATGTGAGAGGAAAAGCATTCAATGATATAACCTGATAACAACTTGGTAAAATAATATTTACATTAACCAAAAATCCATAAGGCCATACAACATTATATGTTGATAGAAGTATACAATATATCCAATAAAGTCATATAGGCTTGCACAAAAGTCATATGGACATAAAATGTTACATATCAATAGTACAAAATATATGTTTGAAAATGTCATGTAGGCATACAACAAAGGACCCTCAAATACATAGTCATTTTCCACTAAGGGAAGGAAATATATCACGAGTTTCCTTCAACTATCAGGTGGATGGAGATGCATGTGATGCTATTGTCATTCGAATGTACTCACTCATTATCCTCTTTTCACTTCTCTAGAGATCTAACTGATACACTAAGAAGTATATATGTTAATACATAGAAATTGAATTATAGAATGACATATAACAGAATAGTCACTTACCACAAACAAATAATCAACATGCTCATCTACAAGAACAACATGTTGATGATTTGGAGTGACAAGCCCATGTAGCAAGTATCAAGAGAGTAATTAAACTACATATGAGTATTATTAAAATTTTCAATAATAGACTAATAAAAGAGAAAATATAATGTAAAATTTACTAATATATCACATACCTCTATCAAAGGATCAAAACTTGCTACTGTTGTACCAACTCTATGGTCAATTGTACCATGAACATCGATAGGACTATCTGATGTCAACATCTGAAAATGAAACAATAAATGTTGTTCAATTACCAAAACTACCTAACATTGTTTCACAACACCATTAATGAATAAAGGTTGCCTAAGTGAAAGTTGGTCGACGACAAGAAGAGCAAGGTGTCAATGTCGAAGGTCCACCACCAAACTGTTTGAGATCCAAAGTGTATTATGAGATAATCATTCATATAAGGTTCAACTATTCACATGTATTAATTATTTCTTTAATATTGGTTACATATATGTGGACTCGACGACATAAGTAGGGGTTTGTGTGAATAGGGCATGTATCTTCAACACTCTAACCCTAAATTTTTAACATATTCATTCTACTAATTTAGTTATCTTACATTTAGAATAAAATTTAATAAACGAAATTAAATTAACTTGTTGAGATTTACCATAGTATTAATGTCGAATGTTTCATTTAGCAAGGAATCTATCATATCCATTTGTTGTGCAACTGATATATCCTGTGTAGCTACATCTTGAGTACTCTCATGACTATATGTGCAAAAAATGCCACAAGAGTGAAAAAATTGGACTAGAACTCTAGGCCTAGAAGACTCACCCACATCAGGCTCTATTGGAGGCCTCACACATTGTACAAGGCTTTGAGTGAGCAAGCTAATTAATTCCAATGTTTTCACCTCAACATTGTCCTTCACAATGGAAGGAACAATCACATGCTCCACCACAAGTCTAGCCAAGGGTTTTAGTGCCAATTATGGATTACATCGTGCCCCCGCTATATCGTGTGTGGAGCCCCCATCTCTACCCTAAAAGTCTAGATAGTCAAAATAATTTGGCATATTATTGATGACAAACTCACAATAGAGTTTCCTCAAAAAGTACTATGGGACCTCATATTTATTGCATGGAGGTTGGTCAAAAACCATCCATCACCTATCCCAAAAATTATTTTTAATTAATTCATGGTGGCACCAATGGATGAGGAACCTCCTGCATGCAAGTGATAAAGGTTCATTAGTTCTTGGGTTTGTGAAAAGGGCACACAAGTTGCCTTTGCTAATTTTCTCTTTCTTCACTTACACATAAGAAAGTCCACTTGCATAATTTAATCATTTTAATTCCTCCCTCTTATTCGACCAAAAATTAAGTTGTGCACTCATTGCTCCTACATGAGATAGAATCAACTATAGGGATTCAACAATGCCTCTCCTATGAGGGTCTGTTGCAGTGTATCATTTGACCTTGCAATCAATTCTTCAAGTTCTCTTTTGTTTTTTCCTATTTGATATATAATATTATTTTATGTTCCTACAAGATGTCTACGAATTGAGGGAGGAGCTTTATGTTCTTGTTCATGAGGGTTTTCATGAGGAGGTGATTGTGAATTTTCAATATTTAGAGGTGGAAATTCATTTCCTAGAAATTAAAAGAAAGTTTAATTAAAAGACCTAATTCAATCTACAATTTAATTCAAATTTGAAACTAAAAAACTAGAAATACTGTAGACATGTAAAATTGACTTAACACTTATCACAAATTTAGAATGTCTCGAAACGACCCCCAAACGACTCAGAACAACTCTGAATCAACCCAGAACATCTCAGAATGACCCCAGAACGAAACAAAACAACTTTGAATCAACCCAGAACAACTTAGAACAACTATGAATTAACCTGGAACGTCTCTTAACAACCCCAAAATGACTCATAACAACTCTAAATCAACTCAGAACGTCTCAGAATGACCCTAAAATGACTCGTAATGACTCTGAATCATCTTAGAACATCTCTGAATCAACTCAGAACATCTCGAAATCATCCCACGACATCTCACAATGCATTAAATGGCATCAAATAACATTCAAAACCCTATTTCCTCTATTAATTGAACAATACAACATTATTTAATTAATTCACCTTTTCATCATTCTCGACAAATTGAATAAATATTGTTTATTTAATAAAGTCTTGAAAACCCTAATTTTACTATTAATCAAATAATACAACATTATTTGATTAATTCACATTTTAGCATTTTGACTAATTAAATAAATTACATTTATTTAATAAAGTCCTAATCTTATCTTATTTCGTCTTGATTAGTCAAACAACACTAATTATTTGATTATGTCACTAATTCACCTTATTCCTCAAAACTAATTAAATTATTAAATCATAATAATTTAATTATCACACTTCCCTCCAAAATTTGAATAATTAAATCAAACTATTCAAATTAGCAAAAATCAAAATGGAATTAATTAATTAATTAATATTCCTCACCCACTTTTTGATTGAGAAAATCATGGATTGCTAACTAAGCAATCTATTTTGCTAACTCAACCCTAACTGATCAATCAATTTCTAACTAAGCAATCAAAATCCTAACTAGCCAATCTATTCTTCAATCACCCTAATTGTGCAATCAACTTTGCACAATCTCCTCATGTCTAAATCCTCTCAACTCATGTTGACCATTGATCTGGATATTCTCCAACATGATCTTGACCGTCAATTCAAAATTACTTTTTCTATATAACAAGCCTTTCTCTTCACAAATGAGGATCAAAATTTTGACTTACCTTATGCAACGAAGTGCTCTCACAATCACCATTGATAGATCTTCAACATTTCTTCAAGAACAAGCATCGATCATCAAGCTTTTGCATGTAAGCAATGAAGGATTTACAGTGATACAAACAATCCAACATCATGCAAATACACTCCAACATGGGATGGTAATCTCTTATTGTGTTATTTGAATTTTTTTTGTTAATCTTAGGATCTCATTTCATTCAAATAGCTTAGATTGGCACATTTCATGAGTGATGGAATAGGACAGATTAAGTGTTTTTGAATTAGATTAGTTTTTTATTTCAATCTTGCATTTAATCTTGTTTTTCACATCGTTTTCCCGATGGATTCCTTCCCCCTCACACATTTTGGCACACCTGGTGGGACCTAGGTCCTCCTCACTAACATTTTTATGAGCTAAGTTGCAAGTTATAGGGTTCAAGGAGCTATCAAAGATATTTCACGAACTGCCCAACAAAAGCTCGCTTTTGACTGTCAGAATTTCTGAGCTTTTTCCACAAAGATCAACGCCTTTTCCATGGGAATGGCACCTTTTCTCTAAAACCAACGCTTTTTTTTTTTTTTTAGGTTTGCACTTGTACGAAAAATCTGAGCTTTTGCCAGAATTCCAAGCTTTTGCAATTTTTTTTTCTGAGCTTTTGATTTTTCTTCTGAGAATTTGCTTTGGAAGACAATTTCACGGATCCTACACTATTGTAATGAACCTTCTTGCTAACATATTGGTTGTTTTGTAGGAATTAATGGATTTCTATGTAGGATTGTGAAAGATACTAACTTGTTTTGTGCAAAGAAGATGATCGGTCCAGGATTTTTGGAGATACCATTTAATTTTGCTTAACTTAGGAATCTCCATTTGGTGCTTAAAATGAATAACACAAGTCTCACATTTCCAATTTGGTGCTTTTAAAATAAACATTTTCAAAGCTTTCTAAGGTAGGAATCTCCATTTGGTGCTTAAAAATGAACACAACTCTCACATTTCCAATTTGGTGTTGGTAAAATAAACCATTTTAAAGCTTTCTAAAGTAGGAATTCTCTTTTGGTGCTCATAAAAAGAACATAAAACACTTCAATTTGGGGCTCTAAAAATGAACACATTTCATGTTTTCATAGTTAGGAACCTTTAAATTTGGTGCATAAAAAGAGCGCAAAACATTTTTCACTTTGTTGACGCATGAACAATTTATATTTGTTGTCCATTAATGACTAGGCCTAATTTTCTTAGAAACATTTCAACTTTGGGGCTTAAAATGAACAAAATGTTTTTGTTATTTTCACACCATTGCCATCATAATTCCTTGATGTCCTGAACACTTCAATTGGTGCAAAGATAAAAAAGAACATTTCATTTTTTCTAACATATTCTTGGGGATAACATTGCTCGAGGTGTTTCAAATGAATCGGTTTGTGATGAATTGTCTTATGTGCATGCATTGATTGGCAAGCTGAAGTGTTTTGTCTTCTCCCCTCGCACCATTTGGTGATCTTGGGTGAGCGAAGAACATTTTTGAGCTTCGCATTTATTTTAAATTTTTACCTCCTTAGAGGGCTTGCCTATTGAGACACATCCAATGTTGGAGAACTCATAGGTGACCGAAGCAATACTTTCATTCTGGACTGCTATATAAATATTTTGTGAGTGTGAAGAAAGTTCATCACTCGTCGGGTGTGGATTTCCTATACTGATGTATTCTTCCTCAGTATCCTTGTGATGTGTAAAAACCTAAAAGGGTTGGAATTTTTTTAATTGAACAAAACACCGCATGTGTAGGTGCTCGAAAATAATATCCCCAGAACATGACTAAGAGCCAATTGTTTTAGAATCCACCCTATTTATCCAAAACATTCTCTAAAATTGGTGCATTGGAATTTACTTTTGATAAGTTACTCTCCAATTTCGACTATATGCCCGTGCCATAAGTCACATGTAAAATCATCTCTTCAGAGCATGAGGCAGGCCCACCTGAGAGGATGGTTTCTCCCCACTAGGGTTGTAATTGTTTGTTAATGTTAAACTTATCGAATTACATTCAAAAACAATTGTGACATCAATTTTTGTGTTTGATTTAAAGAAAAATAACACATCAAAACAAACATTGAATAAGATGGTCAAACCACAAACCCTTTGTGTTAGTGTATACTTGCGAAAGAAACCTTATGTTTGCACACCTTGGAGGGATTTATCCTTAAAGGTTTCCAAACATTTTGGTTTTATTTTCAGGTTGCATTGATCAAAGTAAACACTTTGGTAACTATGGCTTGGGTGTTGTGATTTCACAACCTAAGCTATAGACATTTAGGTCACATAAAGTCCATGCTTGTGAGTCAGTCCAGTGCTATTATATCATTTTCCATATTCAAGAATACAAAGGAAACAAACACAAAGAGGTTGCAAATTTTCATTCCAACTCACAATATTTTTTTTCTATAACACTTAGATTGCTTATAAGGTCATTACATGAACAAGATACTTGGAAAACCAAATTGGTTACAAATTGTACCACTCATTATTCCCATACTAGTTATTTGAAACCAAAATCCAACAAAACATTAGGATCATTCCTCCACTCAAAAAATATATGATATCAACAATTACTTGGAACTCATAGGTAGTTCAAGTATCTTTCCCACAACATATCCTCTAGATCAAGAAGTGGAATATCGACCCTAGTTCTTCAATATTTTGATTTTCAAAAAAGTAGCTACATTCCAAAACAACACTCAAACTTTAGATTTTTTGAGTTTCATAACAAATCACCCCATACCAACACACCTTATAACCATTTGGAAACCCATAGCTCCTGTTCAACAGCCAAGCCTTGTAGCACCTATTATTCAACCTAGCCTTACGCACATTGAAAGTGCCCAAACTGGCATCATAAGCAGTTTGAGAACGTTCATTTTTGAGAAAAAAGAAACACCCCACCAATTTCTCACTGCATCCATTGTCTTAGACGGAGAAGAGAAAGTGGACATAGCAGCTGAGGGACCCATATTACCACCCCCCGCTTGGAAATAAACATCCTTATTCATCCATGATCTCATGTAGAGTTAGGATTCCCAAAGTAAAGACTATAGGTCGTTATTCTTGACTTAGACATCTTAAACCAAAAGCTCTTAGGAAACAACTTGCAACACTACACAAAAATAGAAACAAACTAGTGGAAAATTTTTATAGACGTGCTTCCAGGAACAATCCAGATTTGTACATGCTCTTTTTTGGTCAAAACCCAGGTCTTTTTCACAATACTGAACTTCTCTAGAGAGGCAAACTAGTCTTGCATACTTAAAAATCTACCCTCTTATTTAGGTCAACGTTAGATCTAAAAAAAATTTAAAGGTCTAGAACCATTTTCCCTACCTTGAGATCCAATTTTTTTATGACAACCACGAGGTCACAACATAGAAAGAAAATGGAAGCAAACAAAACCAACACTAGTATCCCACCCACTAATGCCATAGGTGATGAAAGTAGCACTTGGAGCTATAGACCAACTGGTCTTGAAACACCACAGAAGAGGCCTATGTATAGAAATACCTTCAGTGAAGAGGAATTAAATTGCAAACAGAAGGAGGTAATTGAACAAAACAACCAAGACCCAAACAAAGTGGTCATAGAGGAGGTAGACACAAAGGAAGAAATAAACAAGGATGAATTGTTCAAACTTTCCAACAACCCCAAGGTTCTTAAACTAATGGACAAGTTATTGAGAAAGGATCCAAACTCCTATTTCTTCAAGTTAGCACAAAGTGGTGCTAAATTACCGATGGATTTCAACGTAGAAGCTCTCAAAGATGCCAACCTTATTCCCTTAGGGGATAACTTGGTTGTAAGATAGATAATTGAACCTCTAGAGATTCCAAACATGTCACCTGTGTTCTCACAACATGATGGTCAACCCAAAGAGAACCCCTTATTTAGAAAACCAACTCAGGTTGAACAGGAAGCAGTAGCACAACTGTATCAAGGAAAACCATCACACTATGAACCACCAAACAACAATTCTCCTCCCGGACAATATATACCTCAAACATTGACCCATCCCAAAACATTCAATACCTTCAACAAGGTGGAACACATGATCCCCCTCCCAATGGTCAATAACTTGAACATGATGGAGCACAAGGTCCCCCTTCGAACAATCAGTACCACCAACAAGGTGGACCTTATGGTCCCCTTCTGAACTAGCAATACTAAACGCAAGGTGTGCCATAGGGCACCCTTCCTCTGTCAACTAATCAACAAGGTGTCCTAATAACGCATCAACAGGGTAACCTTCAGTTTAGTCCTGCCCAACAACAAGGTGTGCCATTTAGCACCCTTCCTCAGTCGTCCTACCAACAAGGTTTCCCAATAATGCATCAACAGGGTAACCTTTAGTTTAGTCTTACCCAGCAGCAAGGTGTGCCACAAAGTACCTCTCCTTAGTCTTCCTACCAACAAGGTGTCCCAATAATGCATCAACAGGGTAACCTTCAGTTTACTCATTCCCAGTAGCAAGGTGTGCCTCAGAGCACCCTTCCTTAGTCGTCCTTCCAACAAGGTGTCTCGATAACACATCAATAGGGTAACCTTCAATACACTTCATATCAGCAACAAGGAGTTAACACTCCTTACACCCATCAAGGACCTAACCCAGTATATGACAAAAATGGTTACCAAGGTCTCATACCTTCACAATATCCAACATACAACCCAAACATGGTGAGACAACAAGGCTATTATACACAAAACTCGCAAACAAACATGCAAAAAACAGACATGGAAATGAAGCTAGAAATAGTCACCCAATAGGTAGCAGGCATGCAAGCTGTAAAATAAAAGAAAACCTATACTATCCAAGAGAAATGCCATTCCCATTCGATCAATCTGTCACTACAATACCCTTTCCAAAGAATTTTGAAATACCTAGGTTTGACAAAAAAATATAAAGGAACAGGGGATCCAATAAAGCATATACGAGATTTCTTGGTATCATGCATGGAAGTACGACACATTGACTCATACCTCATGAGACTATTTCCATGCAGCCGTACGGGCCATGCTATGGAATGGTTCACTCGTTTGACACCAACATTAAAAAATTTGATGAATTGTCTAAGAAATTCATAAGTCACTTCTCCTTCAATATTGAACAAGAGGTCACCATTACAAGCTTGTCCAAAATCAAACAAAATTAAGGAGAATCTTTTATCTCCTACCTACAATGATGGAGACACAATTCTAGTAGATGTAAATGGCCCATTCCCAATAAAGAATTGGTAGACATATTCATTACCAACGCCTTACCTGAAATCAATTATCGGATCACAATGTTATGTCCAGTAGAATTTGAAGAAACCATTGAGAAGGGATTGAATATTGAAAGAGCCCTCATTGCAAGAGGAGCCCTTAAAATAAATAGCTCAAAAGACAGTTTGTTTACTTGAAATGAGAAACCTAAAGTATGGGCTAAAAAAAAAAACATCACAAATGATGAAGCAGTCGATGCTAGAACACTATGGTCATCACAGAACACGATTCCAAACAAACCATAACTAGCACAGACAAGCTATATTCAAAAAAATGCACAAAACAACCAAAATACCTATCCTAAGAACAATCAGGTTGTAAACCCACAAATGAATCAGGGGGGGACAACATAGGTAGTATGATCAACCAAGAAGGAAATTCATAGTTCTAAGTGAGTCTTTAGAGACAATCATGTGCAAACTAGTGCAACAAAACATCCTCAAAACTAATGATTGTCCAAACTATGAGGAACCTAGTTTCAAAACACCGTGGTATAACGAGAAGAACTTGTGTGACTTCCATATGATCAAAGGACACACCACAAACAACTGCATGAGACTCAAGCACCTTATCCAAGATTTAATAGACAAAGGGGAGGTAGATTTTGAACATCGTCTTGGGAATAAGGACCTGCAAATATACACAAACCCTATCCTGAACCATGCCAAATGGAATGACAAAGGAAAGAAACAAGAGTACCATAGCACCAAATACACTTATGGGGACACAATTTTAGGAACCCTGTCACAAGTTGATGATACTGGGGAAAATGTAGTAACTCTACGAGGAGGAGACAATAATTGTAATGTAACCACCTGCCAAGGAAGAGTTACAATTCAAGGAGCACCACCCAAACCTGCAATCAAGTCACCCACTGACTACAGTATTGTGGAGAAATTAAAGAAAACACCTGCCGTAATCTCAATTTTAGAGTTGTTAAAACTATCACTTGCCCATAGGGAAATACTTGAAAAGGCATTAGAAACAATAATCCCTAATGACCTCAATCCTAGTTAGTTCCAAGCTAAGGTTGGTAAAATCACACAAAGTAATCACCTAATATTTTCTAAGAAAGATCTACCGCAAAGAACATTCCATAACAAAGCCCTCTACATAGAGGTTGGTGTTCATAAAACCATGGTCAAACGGGTATTGATAGATAATGGTGCAGGTTTAAACATGTATACCTTAAAATTTTTCAAAAAACTTGGGTATTCTGACAAAGTGATTGACAAAGGAAAAAGTATCACAATAAGGGCTTACGATGATCTAGAAAGAAATTTTGAAGGAACAGTTAGGTTACCAATGTAGATAGGGCCAACCCTAACAAAAACCACTTGTCAAGTACTGGATCTTGAGCTACCATACAACCTCCTCCTAGGAAGACCTTGGATCTGTGCTTTACAAGCAGTCTCATCCACTTTTCATCAATGCCTAAAATTCCCCCATGAAGGAAAAGAGGTAACACTATATGTCGATCCTCAGCCTTTTCATTTATGTGCCAAGTTAGAGGAGAAATACAATAAAATCCAATGTGTGCCTAGCAATGACATAGAATTCCATTCCTTTTCTTATGTCGACCCTTCAACACTTTCATCCACCTCAACCAAGAACACCTCAAGTGACCAACTAAAAATGGAAGCCAAGATTCGAGTACTTGACAAGGGTAATGGGAATTACTTTTTCAACCAAGAATTCTACATCAACATGTTTCTACCAACACCTAGGGTATATGGAGTTCCAAAAGAGATCAAAATAGTACAAATGATTGTCAAGCCCACTATTTTCATTAGGTGGGGAGACATGCAAGATGAAGAAATATTTGAGGACTTTTTATCTATGATCTACAAGGAGGACAAAGAAGAACCAGAAAAGCCGCAACCTAATTTTGACCCTACTACTAGAGGTTATCAATTAGTTAAACAGATGGGATATAATGGAAAAGGTGGCCTTGGGCTACACAAACAAGGCCGGTCAGAGCCTATTATAGTAGAACAAAGGAATAAGAATATGGGGCTAGGCTATGAACCGAAGGATGTGGTTATTCCAAAAACTGGATGAACCTCTTGGAAGAAGCGAGAAAATTCTACTAGCATCAAGGCACTGGATACCTATCATACCTTAGATAATGATTTACCCGTTGAAGACTTATTTGATAACTTTAGCATTGATAGGTTCCCTCTCCAACATATTCAAACTATTCCCAATATCTACTACAATTATCGTAGAGACTCTAATGAATACGAGTGGGATTCCCCTTCCTTCGTCACCAGATATGATTCTCCCACTTCTAGTAATGACGACCTAGACACTCAGTGGGAAAAAGACACCCAAGCCATACTGACCCTTTCATCCACTTCCATATTCTTTACGGATCAAGATGATAACCTCCCACTCTAGTACCCACAACTCATAGATTGGGATCAGCAACAATAGGCACCTGTTCTGGATCAATTCCAGAATGATGAGGCAATTGTGGAGTTCATGGGACTTCGAATGAACATACTAGTAGGAGACCACAAGGCAGGGTTCATCATGGAACTAGAACATGAGGCATACTTTGGTGGAGAGATTGAATCTTTCAATCACAAAATTGAAAGAAAGAACATAAAATTACAGCCCCCTAGAGAAAACCCCCTAGTGGCTCTATCAGATTCTGAAAAGAGAAAAATAAAGTATGCATCCGAAGGTGAAAACCTCTTAGAGGAACCCGAGGATGGAAGATTCAATCTCCCCATATCAAAATATTAGGAAAGATCAACATTTCTAGTGGAAGAAGTAGAACCCATAAATGTTGGCATAGTAGAAGACCCCAAGATAACCTACCATGTTGTATCACTAGACCTAGAAGAAAAGGACAATTTCACAGCTTTCATCAACGGTTGGAAGATAAATTTTGCATGGACCTATGCTGACATGCCTAGACTAGATCTAGCATTAGTGGTACATCATCTAGCTATAATGCCTGAAGCAAAGCCTATCGAGCATAAACTCAAAAAAATGCATCCACAAATAGCATTACTGGTAAAGGTAGAGCTAAAGAAACTACTAGATGTGTGTTTCATCAAATCCATCAATTATCCACAATGGATATCGAATCTAGTACCAGTGTCCAAACCTATTGGGGGCATAAGGATATGCACAAACTTTAGAGACTTAAACAAAGCCTATCCGAAGGATTACTTCCCATTGCTAAGTATCAACATGATTGTAGATCTAACAGCCAGGCATGAGATGCTATCCTTAATGGATGGTTTCTATGAATACAACCAGATAAAGATCTCTCTAGATGAACAACACAAAACAACATTTACTTGTGCTTGGGGAACATTTTGTTGGAATGTAATGCTCTTTGGTCTAAAGAATGCAGGAGCGACATATCAAATAGAAATGAAAAAAATATTTCATGACATGCTACACACAATCATGGAGTACTATGTGGATGACATTCTAGCAAAATCAGTCAAAAGGGAGGACCACTTGAAAAACCTAGCCAAGGTATTTGATCATCTTGAATAGCACAACTTGAAACTCAATCCTAAGAAATGTGTATTCATGGTAACAACTGGAAAGTTTTTGGGATACATAGTATCAAGAAGATGGATTGAAGTAGATCTAGCTAAAGTAAAAGCAATAATAGAAATGCCTCTACCAAAGACACTAAAATAGTTAAGGAGCCTACAAGGGAAACTGCAATCCATCAGGCAATTTATCACACAATTGGTGAACAAGTGTCACCCTTTCACTCATCTCCTACATAAGGACATCACCTTCAAGTGGGATGGGAGATGTGACCAAGCATTCCAACAAGTCAAGGAGTACCTACTTACTCCTCCTGTACTCATGTTGCCTATCCTAGAAAAGGAAATGATACTTTACGTATCTACCACACAGGTAGAACTAGGAGCTCTCTTGGCCCAGCTAGATGATAACAATAAAGAAAGGGAAGTCTACTATATTAGCTAAACATTGGTGGGATATGAACTAAAATACTCTCCCATTGAAACACTGTGTCTCTCAGTCGTGTTTTCAACACAAAAGTTGAGACACTACATCCTGAATAGAAAGGTCAAATTGATTGCTAAGATAGACCCACTCAAATGCTTACTAGCTAACGCAGCCCTAACAGGCCAAATAACCAAATGGGTAATGATCCTAAGTGAGTTTGATATAGAATATGTGGATAGGAGAGCAATCAAAGGATAGATTATAGTAGACCAATTGGCTAAAGCACCCTTAGAGGATCATAAACCTCTCATAGTGGACTTTCCAGATGAGAGTATTTTGATGACATAACAGATAGACCAATGGACTCTATACTTTGACGGGTCCCATACTCAACATGGATTTGGAGCTGGTATTCTATTTCTCACACCTCAAGGAGATAGTATACCCAAGGCCTACAAGATTGCATTCCCATGCACGGACAACATCTCAGAATATGAAGCTCTTATCATAGGGCTAAAAATGGCTATTGAATGGAAAATAAAAGAGCTACAGGTCTTTGGAGACTCTTAGCTAGTGATCAGACAAGTGAACGATGAATACCAAAAAAAAGATGAAAAATTATTTCCATATAAAAGGATGGCGGATAGCTTCAAGGAATAATTCATTAGAATAAACTTTGAGAAAATCCCTCGAATCAATAACATAGCTACTGATGCAATGGCAACAATAGGATCACTTCTTGATATTCCACAAAATGTGCCTAAATATGAGTTCCTTGTGGAACAGTTGTTGGTACCAGCATTTGACATCCCAAAATCAGAATTGGTATGTGTTGTTGTTGGTCCTAATTCCCTATGGTACCAAGATACATTTGACTACATCCAGCATGGTACCATACCCATTGACTTAATGACCACTCAAAAGAAAACCTTTACCTGTAGAACTTCCCGTTTTACCATCTTAGGAGATACCCTATATCGTCGTAGTCTAGATGGTATGTTACTCCGATGCCTTGATGTAGAAGAAGTACAAACAACCTTACAAGAGGTTCACGAAGGTATTTGTGGATCCCACTCTGGAAGACTTAACCTATTCCAGAAATTACTTAGAACACGATACTACTAGCCCTCCATGGAACAGGAATGCATACAGTATTCTAGAAGGTGTCGACAATGTCAGCAACACAATGACCTTGTTCAAGCACCAACACAAGAATTGAGACCTATAACCACACCATGGCCTTTCTCGCAATAGGGATTAGACTTGGTAGGCAAGATATCACACACTTCATCCAATGGGCACAAAATCATTATCACAACAACATAGTACTTCACTAAATGGATAGAGGCAATTCAATTAACCTATATCGCTGACAAACAGATATCAAAATTCATTTTGAATTATCTCATCTACAGGTATGGAATTCCCCAAACAATAATAACAGACAATGGAACCCCATTCAAAAATCAGGATGTTCAAGATCTATGTTCCCAATTTTCTATCCACCATCGATTCTCCATGCCCTATTACCCCAAAGGAAACAGTCAGGCTAAGGCATCCAACAAAACCATATTGAAAATACTCAAAAAGACTGTTAATGAAGTTGGTCATGATTGGCATTTGTAGCCAAACCCAACATTATGCGCCTACTGAACCAACATTCACACACCTACTGGTGCCACCCCCTTTTCCTTGGTCTACAGATTAGAGGCCATCTTTCCTATTGAGTTTGAAATCCCTTCATTGTGAGTTTCACTAAAAGGCATGGTCAACAATGAAGAATACAAGGTATCTAGACTAAATGAATTAGAACTCCTAGATGAAAGACGTTTGAGCGCATTAAACCATCTATCAGAATTGGCCCAAGTGAAACTATGACAAAAGGATCAAGGACAAGAACTTTCAAGTTGGTGAATTAGTCCTCAAAGAGAATCAAAAAGTACAACTAAATCAAGATGGCAAAGGAAAATTTGAACCCAGCTAGTTAGGCCCGTTTGTCATCACAACAAGCTATGGCTCTGGGGCATATTAGTTAGCTACTCCTGAAGGAAAACCTTTAGCTAAACCACTGAACAACCGCCACCTCAAGAAATTCTACACATGAAGCATGTCAGAATACCCCAGGCAAAAGGATAAAAATCCAAAAAAATAGAAAAAGGATAAAAAATACAAAAAAATCAAAAAGAAAGAAAAATAGTAAAGAGAAATAAAACGTTCTCTGAGTGAAAACCACTTTGTGGCGCTCTTGGAATAGGTACAATAGTGAAAACCTAGCAAACAGGCACTATGTTGAATAGACTTGCATCATTATCTATGGGTACTATCCACAACATCCACCCATTCATTTCAAAACAAGATATCCAACCATGGCTTGTCACTGATTAAGGGAAGTTGTCTTGTCCACAACTGGGGGCAATGTCAAAATTTTGGTCATGGGTTGGATCTTTGAGTGTCCTATCATGGTCACAGAAAATGTTAAAAAAGCCAAAAACATTCAAAACAATAAAAAATCCAAAAATAACAATCAAAACAACAAAAATCCAAAAACATTCAAAACAACAAAAAGAACAAAAACATTTAAAAAACTTAAAAAAAAAAACAACATCGTAGGGTTATTCCTTCACTCAAATAGTCTAAGATATCAACATTTTCTTGAATCTCATAGCTAGTTCAAGTAGATTTCCTGCAACATATCCTCTAGACACAGAAGTGGAATATCGATCTAGATTATCAATGTTGTATACCCAGAAACAGTTTATGCTTTGAGTCAAACGATCAAACTATGTGGTCTCTATCTATACAATGTAGGCAAGGATTATTATCCCTTGAGACCCTAGGTCAGTCCCCTTAGGTTTCCAACATGCTTTATTTCAACTTAGTCAAAAGACACAAAATCGAAAAACATGAACACAAAGAAAAAAAGGTCAAAAACATTCAAACCAAGCGAACTAGGAGCCTCTGCGTGTACAACGTAGGAAAGGCTTATCTTTGATGAGCCCCCGAGGCCCTAGGTTAGTCCCCAAAAAATGTCAAAAAAATAGCATCATAAAACTTAGAAAAATAAAAAATACCCATGTTCGCCATCACAATTCACAATAAAACATCACCCATAATAAACAAATCGTCACACTCACCCTTTGAGAAAAAAAAGAAGAAGCAAGCATCAACAGTTGGAACCTTCAAGTAGACAATCGTGGGAGAATTTGATCACAAATTCAACTAAAAAAAAGCCAAGTATCAAATACATATCTTTTTGACAAGACCCAATAACATCCTAAGATATGTCTTAACGGATCCTTTCCTACGATAGACATGATCAACACCGGATAATAGACCCACCCCAAACAAATATGGCAAGTGATATAATGGAATTGTTTTATCTTTTGTTATCTTACTTTTTTTTAATTTACATTATTGACTCATTCCTAGGATCTGTCAAGGATGTCCATAAGGATTTAGAGAAGAAGGATGGGGGCAATTGAGTGTAATTTTGATTTTTTGTTTGTGGATAGTCTTGTTATACTACCATGGCGAATACTTGCTTTGTTTTGTGTGTGGAAGTCATTTTTTAAACATTTCGTGTAACAGTGACATATTAGGTTCTTAATACCTCTTGTGTTACTGGTCCAACATGTTTTTAAAAGCTTCTCACCCATACACTCTAATAGGATTTCCGTATGTCTGGTATGAGCAAGAATACTCCTTGTTTGTAGAGTCAAAGTCCATGCAATAAATACAAACTCATCTTGGTCATTAATACCTTGGTGCATTGTATTTATTTGCTATATCAAAATGGATTGTTCAAACTTCAAAGTCTCTAAAGCAAAGAAAAAGCAACTCATCAACTACTAATTAACATCATATTTCTATCTATCATCAATATTTTCTTCTAATTAACATCATATTTCTATCTACCATCAATATTTCTTCTAAATTAACATCACATTTTTATCTATCATCAACATTTCCTCTAATTAACATCACATTTCTATCAAATCATCAACATTTATTCTTAGTAAAATATACTTAGCAATATCATTAGTACCATTCTACATCCACAATATCAACAACATACATCATGATGATGTTAAAACAATAAAAACATCATGTATGGGGCATTCATCTTCATATCAATACCATATATAGCATACATCATCCTATATCATCATCACAAGAGCATAAAATGAGAATGGATCGAAGAAGATATATCTCATATATATCATAATAAAAAAGGAGAGTACATCATCAGTGTGATAAGATATACAAAATTATAATATATATACAAGGCCTCCACTGGGCTGATGAGTATAGGAATACAAAATACATGTCTACAAAATGCCTCTGAACAATGAACAACATATAGGTCAAGTACCAAAGTAAGACCCTGACAGGAAGGACGAAGTCCTATAGATCACCAAAACGATCTGGTTGCCTCATGGACTGATCATCTACACCACCACCACCAATTGCACCATCATCGCCCATATAACTAGGCTCTCCAAACTATGGACAACGAGCACCCTTGGGAACAAAAGCCTCATATAAAGTCTGATAGTAGGTAGACCTCTGCAAATAATGATCACGTTCTTCCCTGAGATTATCTGTCTTTGTGGTCAGCAACTGTACAAAATCCTTTGCAGCATGTCGTCGACCACTCTCAATATCCCGCTCGGTCCTAAAAATATCTATCTGAGCCTCTGTAGCTTGTTGTCTTGCTATCTCTGCATCTTTGGAAATAGTCATCTGAGCTAACAGTATGTCTCCATCCCTAGCTGGTGGAGGAGGATCCAGAGCCTACCTATGACCCTACACCTGAGGTGGCTGCTCATCTTGATCATCTTGCGCTCTATCATGACGAGCTCTTCCCCAAGCTCTATCCAATTTCTCTGCAAGGACCTTGATACACTATCGCTCCCCATGATGACTTGTAATACCTAATCTAGCTAAAGCAGGAGTACCCCCGGGAGTAGTGAATCTCAAATTCCTACAGCGAGACCACCACTCATCATAATCATTAGAGGTACTTGGATTTGCAAGACCAACCAACCAACCCAAATCAACTAGGGCAAGTGCTTTGAACTCAGCAATAGCAATATCTATATCTGGCGCAATACCCCATACATGAACCTCTCGTGTCATTCGACGAAAACGAGCCTCATAAGTATCAAGAACTCGACCCTGTCTCTCCCCAAACTGACAACATACTCGGTTTGGTAGATAACGCTCTAGCACAATATAAGAATGACCAAGAAACCAACGAGTCTGTCTATAATAGACAAGGTGATCTACATCCTTGGGCCAAGCATCACACCCCAAATATGGTCTCCACACAAAGCTAGGAATATCATCAAAAAATTGACGCCAATAAGGAAGATCTCCAGGCAGGGTGTAGTGCACAAATCCCTATAACGACATGAGTATGGATCATCGAGGTGACGATCATGTATCCCATCCAACCAAGTAACTGCAATATTCTCCCATGCCCACACATGCAAAAGTGAAACACCTATGAAAATAGATTTCCCGCCTCGATACACGACCTTGTGCATATCTTTGTACAAGTGAGCGAGAAGACATAGACCCCAAGCATATATCGTCCCATGCTCAAGAATATTCTCAATGCACACACCCCAACCTATGGTAAACTGTCGACCTCGGCTATCAGGAACAACAAGTCCTAAAATCAAACCACATAGAACAAGCGAGATAGGATTTGCACTGTTAGAAAAATTAGACAGATCAATCTCTGACCGATGTATCGTCAAGTGTCGAGCACCTAACATACGTTGCATGGCAGGGATACTGTGTCAAATATGATATGTAACCAACTCCCCATGGATGGGAAGATGAAGTATCCTCCATACATCCTAAAGGGTGATAGTCGCCTCTCTTGTAGGTCGATGAAACAAGGATGTCTCTAAATGCCACCGTTCCACCAATTTCATCATCATGGTAGTATGAGTCTTGATAGGAGGAATATAACAAATGTGCAGTAGTCCCACAACATCAAGAAAGTCCCACTCTAACACACCAAAACAGGCAATGGGATCGAACAAATATTGCGAACATCTCTCCCTTGGTTGTCATACGCTAAGACCAAACTGCAATCATTTTCAAACTACAATGTTAGGGTTTCACTCTAAATGGGTGGGAGACACAATATAATACAAAACATGATGACAAATGACATTTAGAATAACAAACAAACACATGCTAGGGTTCCAAGCAAAAGATAAAGTCAAACGCAACAGAAGGAGTCAAAAATAAAAGTTTTGAAAAAATTCTCTGAAAACACAAAATAAAAGAGAGCTTTTCAGGCAAAGGCAAGCTTTTTTAGGAAAATGTTCAAAAAAAAGGCGAGGAAATATGGAAAAAGCGAGCTTTCAGGGTCCCAAATAGTCAAAATCAAGCTTTTAGAGCAAAGGCAAGCTTTTATAGCAAATGCTTAGAAACAAAGGTGAGGAAAATGAGCAAAGGCGAGAATCCTAGGCAAAGGCATGAAAACCAAGGCAAAAGCGTGGAAAATAGGAAACTTCACTTTTGACCTAGAAAACTTTGTACACGCAAAATGAGAATGAAACAAGATGAAAGTGAAAAAGCAAGAAGGTACATACTAGGCCACCAACGTTTAGAGGCTATCCAACCTCTCGAAAGAGCTCAGAATGATGTGGGGCTCCATCAAAACACGACATTGCTCCTCAAAAAAATTGATAGAATGAGAGAACCAGAGACAAGAATTAGTTATAGAGTCAAAGCACAAATGAGCTATCTACACGACGAATTTCCTATATAAGGCTCAAGAAAACCCTAATTTCTACTTAAGAAAACTTCCTACTTTCAAAATAGAAGTTCAGAGAAATATTAGAACAAGAAACGAAGGACCTATACACCTAATTTTGTGACCTAAACACATTAGAACGGAAATACAATAGAGTCGTGAGATTGACCTCAAAACTCAAAATTTTCGGGCAATCTCTTGAGGGGGCAACAAAGAGTCTTACCATCATTCCACAAAAACACTGGGGCATAGTGGGGCATAATTTTTTTTCAAAATACTTGATCTTAAAAATAGAATATTTGAAACAAAGAAACTAGTATTTTGTATCAAAGAGGGGAAAAATATAGACATGTAAAATTGACTTAACACTTATCACAAATTTAGAATGTCTCCAAAATGACTCAGAACAACTCTGAATCAACCCAGAACATCTTGGGACGACCCTAGAATGACTCGTAAAAACTTTGAATCAACTTGGAACGACTCAAAACAACTCTGAATCCACTCAGAACGTCTTGGAATGACCGCAAAATGACTTAGAACAACTCTAAATCAAATTAGAACATTTCAAAATGACTCAGAACAACTCTCAATCAACTCGGAACGTCTTAGAACAACCCTGGAACGACTTGGAACAACTCTGAATCAACCTAGAACATCTCGGAACGACCCCGAAACAACTCTGAATCATCTCAGAACATCTCGAAATCATCCCATGACATCTCACAATGCATTGAATGGCATTAAACGACATTCAAAACCCTATTTCCTCTATTAATTGAATAATACAACATTATTTAATTAATTCACTTTTTCATCATTCTCAACAAATTGAATAAATACTGTTTATTTAATAAAGTCTTGAAAACCCTAATTTTACTATTAATCGAATAATACAACATTATTTGATTAATTCACATTTCATAATTTCAACCAATTAAATAAATTACATTTATTTAATAAAGTCCTACTCTTATCTTATTTCGTCTTGATTATTCAAACACTAATTATTTGATTACGTCACTAATTCACCTTATTCCTCAAAACTAATTAAATTAATAAATCATAATAATTTAATTATCACACTTCCTTCCAAAATTTGAATAATTAAATCAAACTATTCAAATTATCAAAAACCAAACTGGAATTAATTAAATTAATTAAGTAATATTCCTCACCCACTTTTTGATTGAGAAAATCATGGATTGCTAACTAAGCAATCTATTTTGCTACCAAAGCAATCTAATTTTTCTAACTCAACCATCGAATTCCTAACTCAACTCTAACTGATCAATCAATTGCTAACTATGCAATCAAAATCCTAACTAGCCAATCTATTCTTCAATCACCCTAATTGTGCAATCAACTTTGCACAATATCCTCATGTTTAAATCCTCTCAACTCATTTTGACTGTTGATATGGATATTCTCCAACGCGATCTTGATTGTCGATTCAAAATTACTTTTTCTATATAACAAACCTTTCTCTTCACAAATAAGGATTATAATTTCAACTTACCTTATGCAACGAAGTGTCGTCACAATCACCATTGATAGAGCTTCATCATTTCTTCAAGAACAAGCATTGATCATCAAGCTTTTATGCGTAAGCAATGGAGGCTTTGCAGTGATACAAACAATCCAACATCATGCAAATACACTCCAACATGGGATGGTAATCTCTTCTTGTGTTATTTGAATTGGTTTTGTTAATCTTAGGATCCCATTTCATTCAAATAACTTAGATTGGCACATTTCATTAGTGATGGAATAAGATAGATTAAGTGTTTTTGAATTAGATTAGTTTCTGGTTTCAATCTTGCATTTAATCTTGTTTTTCACATCATTTTCCTGATGGATTCCTTCCCCCTCACACTAATACGTACCTCTTTCACCTTTGTGACATCTTGGTGACATCCTTGGAATTACAAGTTGCAAGTGAAAAAATGACTTTGTTTTTGGCAAGCGTGGGTTGTAGAGTTGAAAAAGAGCACTCAAAATTGTGAAAAGGGTAGAATTAATGAGTTTGGATGTGGTTTTTTATTTACTTTTTTCATTTGATGAGCGCCAAATTTGGCACTCGCCAAATGGGCCAAATTTGATGCTTTCCAAATAGGCTTGGTATGTCCAAGCCTTAGGCTCGACCATCCAAGCCTATTTGGCGAGTGCCAAATTTGGCACTCACAAAATGGCCTATTTCATGATTTTTGCAAACGTGGAACCTTTTTTGTGTCACAAATTTGTGCACAAACCCTCATAGGTTTTATAGTTGATTTTGGCCATGAGATGCCTTAAGAATGATAGGCTACAAGATGTCCTCCCTATATAAGAACAAGTCCTATAAAATAGTTAGAGGCGTATGTCTAAATCTGAGAGGGTTGTTAAAGATCTAGAAGAATAAGTAGTAGATCTTAGAAAAGTGCCTACTTAAATTATTGGAAGGTTTGTTCTACTATTGTAGACCATAAATTCTTGTGGTTGCATAACTAGTGAAGTGGTCAACCAATATAGATAATTTTTTGAAGGAATTTTCTATAGTAATGCATGCCCCCTAGAAAACACTTTGGATTTGCAATAGAATGAGGGATAGGCCAATATTTAAGAGCTTTCACTTGGTTAGGATTTACATGTACTCCATTCTAATTGACAGTTAAATCAAAGTATTTTAATAGTGTTGACCAAAGGAAAACTTCTTCATATTAGCTTGAAGTTGGTGTTATCATAAAAGATCAAAAGTAGTGGGAACATGCTAAATATGATCCAAATAACTTATTACTAGAATGAATTTATGAATATAATAATGCCATCTAAATACACAATGATGAAATTTCTTAGGTGACCTCTAAAAATATCATTAATGAGCTAAATGAATATCATAGGAGCATTACTCGATCTAAATGGAATCACTAACCATTCATAAAGCCCATAGTTAGTTTTGAAAGTAGTTTTCCACCAATAAATAGGATCCATTCATACATAATGATAGCCTAAAGTGATATCAATCTTTGTCAAATATTGAACTGTACCTTAATACAATCCAAAAGGTCATCAATCCTTAGAAAATAATATTTATTATTTACAATTATTTTATTTAAAGATCTATAGTTAGTGATTGTTCTCCATTCATCCTCCTCCTTTTAATAAAGGTTGGATAGCCATGACGAGAGGCTCTACATTGTCTCTTTTCTTCTTCCATAATTTTTTGATTTTCTTCTCTATTTTTGTGCTTTTAATTTGTGAGAGGTGATATGCTAAAAAAATTGGTAAGAAGAACCTTGGAACCAATAATACAAATTGAAATTGATAATTATAAAAGGTGGTAAAACTTCTTGCCCTTTAAAAATATCAAAATAGCCTCCACTAAACTTCTGATAGTAGGAGGTGGAAATTTATCCTAATTATCCTCCTTAGCTTGGTGAATGATAGAAAGTGTTGAGTATTGTGATAATATGGCCTACTAAAAATTAAGCTTACATGAAATGACATGTGATTTAGTAGTGGAAGTAGAAGTAAGATTATACACCTTACCATATTTTTTAATATAGTAGGTGTTTAAGCATGCATCAACTTATAAATCATACCATCTTTTTTGATCTAGTATATGTTTAAGTGTTCATCATAAAATACACTATGATCATATTGGAATGATCATTCAAGAAGGAGATCTAAGAAATCTAACAGTGCTACATAACACTCAACTGTATCTTAGAAAAGCCTAATAACAAGGTCCTTGCACAAACCTTGTCAATTAACTTACAAGGCCCATGTTCCTGTACTCAACTCAAATGGTATGGTTGAAGATGATCATATGTGGGTTGTTGAAGAGTGATGACCAACCTTTCATTGACTATATTCTTTCCACTTCTATTATCCATTATTAAAAGAGTCATAATATTCTTGATTTGATTGTTCTATTTCAATATAGACTCACAAGGTGCTTTAGAGTAGTTCTTAGTCATGAGAAAAAGAGTAGGATTAAACTTTGTAGGATTATCAACCTCCACTATGGGAAGATCCTCCACCCCTTCCACATTTCCTTGTCACTATTTGGTAAGGATTAATTTTCCTTCTCTCTTAATTTGGAGTACACCCTACAGTCCTCAATAAAATGAACCTAGAATGCTTGTTATAGCCAAAAAACTATGCCTTGTTACAAGTGGTAGGGGAGGATGAGTTATTTAGAAGTTATGATTGGACACTAAGGTTGCTAAAGATTTTAAAGGTATCCTATTGCATTCCCTTATTAAAACCCAACTTACTTTCTCTAGCTATTGCATTTTGAAAGCCCTACCTAAAGATTCAACTTCAAACATTGTCATCTCCTTACAAAGGAAAGGAGATAGACCAAAAATTTTAACAAGAACCTCTTTTGTATATAAAATATTAAACTTGATTTGAAGCTTGATAAAGTTATCAATATACCGTTGCACTAATTAATCTTAATCTCATGTGAGTTGTAGCCATAAACCTAACATGTTCCAAAAATATCTAAAGAGATAAAATCTTTCCTTAAGAGCTCAAGTAGATTTGAGCACTCAATGATCTCTTGTCATGTTGCTGCAAGAATTATTCGATGATTTTGCCATCAATCTAAGAATAAATCTAATAGATGAACCTCAACAATTTGTACCTTTTGGGGGCTGGTCAAATTAGGTCATACCTTGAAATATTCCACAAGATTGTGAAGCCAAAAGTCTATCTTTCCACCATACAAGATTTCATCATTTGTTTGAAGTTGGAAGTGAGGGATTTGAATGTCATGGATATTGGTTGGAGGGAACTAGAGTGTCAATCAAAAAGTTGCAACTAGATCTTGTATGACACAAATTTGGCTCTCTTTTATTTTACAAAATTTGTTGAATAATACTCATATTCACATATTCTTTAGAAGTCTCTTCTCACTAGGTATATCGCTTAATATCCATTACAAGATGGTGATTAGAAATATATATTACTTATCAATTTTTTTTTTAATAAAATAGCTTCCAAAGGGCATAACTTTTGATCCATAACTCTAAATTTGATGGTTATTTTTAAATCAAAAATATTGATGAGTTGGACACATTAAGATTTTTTTTGTGATGCTTAAAATCCTCAAAAGTCATTCAAATGATCCCAAAAATGAGATATAAAGTTTCACAATACAATACCTAAGAAAAAGAGAATTTAGATACAATAAGGGTTAAAGCGATAAACCCTCAAAGAGTCTAGATATATGACAACAAAAAAGGGAGGTTACTGGTAAAGGTTGATCAAACCTTCGAAAAGACTAGATCCAAAGTTGCGATCCTTCAATTTTTATATCAACTAATATGAGTGCACATGAACATTAAACTAACAAGAGATATTTTTATCAACAAAATAAATCCAAAACATCTTCATTATAACTCTTTTAAAGAAATACAAAGATGCTTCTAGAAATCTCCATATAAAAATATTATATTCCACTAATCAAATAATATATCTAACGAGAATATTAAATTCTATTATACTAACTAATCAAATGTTAAGTCTAATAAAGATGCTATGAAGGGGCTAAGCCTTGTCATAAGTGAGAGAAGTGAAGCCATAAAGAAATAACGAGCATAGATCTATAAATTTGAACAATGAAGAAGTGAAAGTAGTAAAACAACAAGAAAGACAAAAGCACCTTGATGTACTTGTTGTGTTCCTATAGGATGTCTACGAATTAACGGAGGAGTTTTATGTTGTTCTTGTTCATGAGGGTCTTCATGAGGAGGTGATTGTGAATTTTCAATATTTGGAGGTGGAGATTCATTTCCTAGAAATTAAAGGAAAGTTTAATTTAAAAACCTAATTTAATTTATAATATAAGTGAAATTTGAAACTAAAGAACCAAAAATACATACCTCTTTCACCTCTACAATGTCTTAGTGGCATCCTCACAAAGAGTCACAAGTTGCAAGTGAAAAAATGACTTGTTTGTGGAAAGCATGGGTTGTAGAACTAAAAAAGAGCACTCCAAATCGTGAAAAGGGTAGAATGAATGAGTTTGGGCATGTCTTTTTTTAATTTTTTCATTGGCGAGTGCTAAATTTGGCACTTGCCAAATGGGCCAAATTTTGTGCTCACCAAATAGGCTTGGTATGGCCAAGCTGCCTTAAGCTTGACCATCCAAGCCTATTTGGCGAGCAACAAATTCAGTGCTCGTAAATTCCCTATTTCATGATTTTTGTAAATGTGGCACCTTTTTTGTGTCACAGATTAGTGCACACATCCTCATAGGTTTTTTAGTTGATTTTGGCCATGAGAGGCATTAAGAATGATAGGGTACAAGATGTTCTCCCTATATAAGAACAAATCCTATAGCATAGTTAGAAGCATCTATCTAAATCTGAAAAGGTTGTTAAAGATCTGGAAGAATAATTAATAGATCCTAGAAAAGTGCCTACTTAAATTGTTGGAAGGCTTGATCTACTATTGTAGACAATAATTCTTGTGGTTGCATAACAAGTGAAGTGGTCAACCAATATAGGGAGTTTTTTGAAGGAATTTTCTATAGTAATGCATGCCCCCTAGAAAACACTTTTGATTCGCAATAGAATGAGGGATAGGCCAATATTTAAGAGCTTTCACTTTGTTAGGATCTACATGTACTCCATTCTAATTGATAATAAAATCAAAGTGTTTTGATAGAGTGTTGACCAAAGGAAAACTTCTTCATATTAGCTTGAAGTTGGTGTTATCATAGAAGATTGAAAGTAGTGGGAACATGTTGAATATGATCCAAAGAATAACTTATTATTAGAATGAAATTATGAATATAATAATGCCATCTAAATACACAACGATGAAATTTATTAGGTGACCTCTAAAATTATCATTAATGAGCTAAATAAATGCCATAGGAGCATTAATCAATCTGAATGGAATCACTAACCATTCATAAAGCCTATATCTAGTTTTGAAAGTAGTTTTCCATCAATAAATAGGATCCATTAATACATAATGATGGCCTAAATTGAGATCCATCTTTGTCAAATATTGAACTATACCTTAATACAATCCAAAAGGTCATCAATCCTTTGAAAATAATATTTATTCTTTATAATGATTTTATTTAAAGACCTGTAGGTAGTGATTGTTCTCCATTCATCCTCCTCCTTTTAATAAAGGTTGGATAGCCATGAGGAGAGGCTTTAGGTTGTATCTTTTCTTCTTCCATTTTTTTTTTAAATTTTCTTCTCTATTTTTGTGCTTTCAATTTGTGAGATGTAATATGCTAAAAAATTTGGTAAGAAAAACCTTGGAACCAATAATACAAAATGATTGATAATTGTAAAAGGTGGTAAAACTTTTGGCTCTTCATAAATATCAAAGTAGCTCTCCACTAAACTTCTCATAGCAGGAGGTGGCAGTTTATCCTAATTATCCTCCTTAGCTTAGTGAATGATAGAAAGTGTTGAGTATTTTGATAAGATGGCCTACTAAACATTAATCTTACATGAAATGACATGTGATTTAGTAGTGGAAGTAGAAGTAAGATTATACACCTTACCGTATTTTTTTATATGGTAAGTTTTTAAGCATGCATCAACTTATTAATCATACAATCTTTTCTGATCTAGTATATGTTTAAGTGTTCATCATAAAATACACTATGATTGTATTGTCCAATAACCATTCAAGAAGGAGATCTAATAAATCTAACGGTGCTACATAACACTCAATTGTATCTTAGAAAGGCCTATTAACAAAGGTCCTTGCACAAACCTTGTCAATTAACTTACAAGGCCCATGTTCTTGTACTCAACCTAAATGGTATGGTTGAAGATGATCATATGTGGGTTGTTGAAGAGTGATGACCAACCATTCATTGGCTATATTATTTCCACTTCTATTATCGATTATTAAGAGTCATAATATTCTTGATTTGATAGTTCTATTTCAATATAAACTCACAAGGTGCCTTGAGTAGTTCTTAGTCATGAGAAAAAGAGTGGGATTAAACTCTGTAGGATTATCAACCTCCACTATGAGCAGATCCTCCAACCCTTTCACATTTCCTTGTCACTATTGTGTAAGGAGTATTTTTCCTTCTCTCTCAATTTGGAGTACACCCTACACTCCTCAATAAAATGAATCTAGAATGCTTGCTATAGCTACAAAAATATGCATTGTTACTAGTAGTAGACGAGGATGAGTTATTTAGAAGTTATGATTGGACACTAAGGTTACTAGAGATTTTAAATGTATCCTTTTGCATTCCCTTGTTAAGCCCTAACTTACTTTCTATAGATATTGAATTTTGAAAGCCCTACCTAAAGATTCAGCTTTAAACATAATCAACTCTTTATAGAGGAAAGGAAATAGACCAAAAAAATTAACAAGAACCTCTTTTGTATCTAAAATATTAAATTTGATTTGAATCTTGATAAAGTTATCAATATGCCATTGCACTAATTAATCTTAAGCTTGTGTGAGTTGTAGCCATAAACCTAACATATTTAAAAATTATCTAAAGAGATAGAATATTTCCTTAAGAGCTTGTAGATTTGAGCACTTAGTGATCTCTTGTCCTCTTGCTACAAGAATTATTTGATGATTTTGCCACCAATCTAGGACTAAATCTAATAGACGGACCTCAACAATTTGTACTCTTTGGGGGCTAGTCAAATTAGGTCATATCTTGAAATATGCCACAAGATTGTGAAGCCAAAAGTCTATCTTTTCACCATATAAGATTCCATTATTTGTTTGAAGTTGGAAGTGAGGGATTTGAGTGTCATGGATATTGGTTGGAGGGCACTAGAGTGTCAATCAAAAATTTCCAACTAGAACTTGCATGACACAATTTTGGCTCTATTACTTCACAAAACTTGTTGGAGAATACTTATATTCACATACTCTTTAGAAGTCTCTTCTCACTAGGTATATTGCTTAATATCCATTACAAGATGGTTCAAGTAGAAAAAAATATTACTTATCAAGGTTTTTTTTAATATTAAAATACCTTCCAAAGGGTGTAACTTTTGATCCATACTCTAATTTTGATGATTATTTTTTTAAAAATCAAAGATATTGATGAGTTGGAAACATTAAGATTATTTTTGTGATGATTACAATCCTCAAAAGCCACTCAAAAAATCCCAAAAATGAAATGTAAAGTTTCACAATACAATACCTAAGAAAAAGATAATTTAGATATAATAAGGGTTAAGCAAAAAACCCTCAAGGAGTCTAGATATATGACAACCAAAAAGGGAGGTAACTAGTAAAGGTTGATTAAACCTTCCAAAAGACTAGATCCAAAGTCGTGATACTTCAATTTTCATGTCAACTAATACGAGTGTGCAAGAACATTAAACTAACAAGAGAGATTTTTCTCAACAAACGAAATCCAAAACATCTTCATTATAACTCTTTTAAAGAAATACAGAGATGCTTATGGAAATCTCCATATAAAAAATGTTATATTCAACTAATCAAATAATATATCTAATGAGGATATTAAATTCTATTATACTAACTAATCAAATGTTAAGTCTAATAAAGAGGCTATGAAGGGGCTAAGCCTTATCATGAGTGAGAGAAGTGAAGCCATAAAGAAATAATGAGCATAGATCTATAAATTTGAACAATGAAGAAGTGAAAGTAGTAACACAGCAAGAAAGACAAAAGCACTTGATGTACTTGAAGTATTATGCCAACATAGAAATAATAAAACATTTATATTAATGTCATTTTAAAAGATCCATAATTTAATGTAATAATAAACGATATCTCACAGTGACTTAATTAAATATTAAAAAGCATTAATTCTACAAGATAAAATATCACTAATTAAGAAACTCCTTAGACCTTGGTTTGGCTATCTTTTGCATATCCTCTACAAAGGTGTTCAATTTTGTATATGAAGTTCCTCCTTCTATCACTGCCTTGGTTGCTGCCTCCTTTAGCCTCACAACATTTTCTCGTAGCTTCTTTCCAATATAACCTTCCATTAGACTTCTCATTGTACTCTCAACCACCTCTTTTGTCACTAATTTAAATTCATCTACATCAACACCCTCAAAGTCCAAGCCAACATTCCAAATGTCTTTTGCAAATTGACAATTTAAGAATTGATCTGCAAAATAAGGCCATCCGATCATAGGAATTCCCATGCTAACTGTTTCTAAAAGATTTTGGTATTACTTTTAACCCATGAAATTCTTTCATAATTTTAGAACCCAACAATGATTTTTAGTTTTAACTTTTAAGTTTTGCCTATATATATTCATTCAGTTTAAAAAGATATTTTATGATTATATATTTTTTAAAAATTATATTTCTGAAAATTTTCAAAACTTATATCATTTTTCAAATATCTCTATTTTTCAACTATTTGACTATAGAAAATAATAGCACAGGAAAACGCCTTACCTTAAATTGATTTGTCCAATTAACAATCAGGGCTCGGTCCTTGGTTCGATCCTTGAAACCCTCAAGTAATTCCAGAGGCTTGCCATTGAAAGCACGTTTTATCCTTGAAACCCTCAGGTAATTCCTACCTTGTAAGAAATTTGGAAGAGACACAGGGCCAATTGCCAGAGCAGGGCATCCATTAACGCTGAGACCCATTTGTGCTTCTTTACCTCCTTCCAACTCCTCGAAAGTGTTGACTAGAATATACTCTGCTATGTTTTGGATGCAAGACTCGTAGAGACAGGCACTGTACAAGTTTCCATGGATATATTTTTCCCTTAAGAGGGAGTGGATGTCAGTTGGCCTGATAGGTGGGATTTTCCCGGGAAGGCATGTGATGAGTTTCTCTTTAGATTTTAAGTCCTCCTCTACAACAACAATGTTCATCATATTACAAGAGATTCATCATTCGATATAGAATTGTATTTCAAAGATGAGATGGGAAATAGAGCCAACTGTAGTAAGCTTTCAATGTAATATGTCAGAATGATTGAAACAAGCAAAATAAGACTCTAGAGGGCATAAGTGAAGCATGAAAACTTGGAAGCTAAAAAGGAAAAAATGGAAGTTGAATCCACAATCTACACTATCCAAAACAATGATCATATCCAAGTTAATAATCTATAGACCTGCTAAAACTGAATATAATAAGTTACACAAAGTTGTAAATAGGTTAAATTGCAAATGCAAAAACTATTTTTAATCATTCAGGTCATCTTATACTTGTTGAATATATAAAGTTTATTTCATCATAATTTTTGATCATTTATAATATATAGTCACATCTGCCATATAATATTTGTTCATAAATTCTACTAATTTAAAAGATCTTTAGATCCCTAAAAAATATAACAAATCTCTTCAAAGCTCTCCAATTTAACAATTGATATCAAAACTCTTTTCAAGAATGAAGGAAGATCTGATGTAAGTTTATATCTCAGAATGGTTCACAGTGATAAAAATTATAAAAATAAACAGTAGACTATATGCAGCAGAACATATTATTCAAGAGAATAGTCTACTATATATTTAACAAGTAAACTATATGCAGCAAAACATATTATTCAAGAGAGCAATTAATATTAAAATAATAAATATTTTGAATTATTGCATATTTAATATTAAATAAAATAAAATGTTATTCATAATAAATACTTATTTTTTAAAATATAATATAACTAATATAAAATTTTAAACTATAATTTATACAATCTTATAAGATATTTGTCTAATCACATGAACAGAATTGTCAAATCACTACACACCTGCTATTTAATAGATAATATGAAAGTGTTCAATTTTCAATTTTTTAATGATTTAATATGAACTTGACACAAATAAAAACACTTATTTCTCATATTCATCCCATATCTCATTACTCAGTAGTGAACCTCCAAATATTGAATACCTATAAAATAAATATGAACATGTGAGGCTCACCATTTGAATCAATTCAAACAATTAACACACAAAATTTTAATCCTATCACCTCTTATCCAATAAAAAACCGTGATTTCAAATTCATGGATCAAACATTTTCAAAAATCAAGATGGAAAAAAGCTATACAAACAACCTACAGTAAAAGAAAGTCATTTACAATCTTACTTCATACAATCAAAGCTATAGAGAATAACAATTTGATTACAAAGATTATCATACTACACAAAATATCACCGTGTAGAGCATATCAAACTTTTATGCACCTCTTAGTTCAGGTCCTTTATTTTTTCTTCATTATATTCTAACACAAGTTAAAAAATTAAGAGTGTCATATTCAAAATGGGTTATTCAAAATTGGGCTTAAGTTTCAAATGTAGGCTTTGGCACCATTTTTTTGTATTTCACATATTTGAACCATTTTATAATTTCTCTATTTGTAACCACTAAGTAGTTTTTGAATTTATTTAGTCCTAATTTCTCAGATTTCTAACTCCTACAATTTTCCATGTTCTCTTTATACATCAACACTTTAATACCATTCCCTCTTCATGGGAAAATCCCTAATATACATAAGATTTTTTATACTATTGGAATTATATATATATATAGACACGCACATACACATATCAATGTCAAAGGTGATTCTCACATCTATGTCAACTCAAGTTGCAATCACAAACTCACTAATTGCAAAATTTTGAACATAGTTAAAACTATACGAAGTATCTTAGAGAGCATCAATAATGTTACCATTCAACATTGATAAAGAGAGGTTGCTCACTAGACAACTTTGAATGTGACCAATTAGACATGAAAATAATATTGAACAACTATCTTCCCTAGGTAAATCTCCACCTCACCTTATAGGTAATTATGATTTACAAATTCCTAGTAGAGATGCCAATCAAAATACTAAGTTTTTCGATGATTATAAAATTCATGTCTCTATAAGATTGCTTCATTTTAGAGGAGGACTCCTACCTGTTCATAATTCACATTCTCTCACTTTCTTCATGCATGACAAAGAGATTCTCAAAATGCAAAACATTTCCATTATTGGTTATGTTTGCACCTATGATATCAATGATCTTAGCATTCAGTTGCACCAAGTTTTTCTAATCTAAACAAAAAAGTTGAAAATGACATCCTCTCCATCATCAATCTAAGATCTATCCAAGGCAACCAAGTTTATGACCATGCCCTTCTAGAACGACTTTTAACAAATTTTGTTTGGTCTCTAACCAGAAAGATTAGGCTAAACAAGCTTCCTATGTGCTAGTTTATCCACATCTACAAAGGGAAGTAGTGCAAGTCATTTCTAATTGCAACAAGAATCCACCGAAGGGCTCTTTAGGTGTTGCATTTGACATTCAAGTGCCTCTAAGGAATGAATCTATATCAAGAAAACCATTACTCTACTCGAGGATGGGCTTGCTCACAATATTATGGAGATTTTAAGTTTTTTTATTGGTCATCATGAAGTTGTACTCTCCCCTTTGTAAGTGGTGAAAGTGATTGAACTCACAAATGACATCAGGTTTGTTATACACAAGCTTCCAAAGAAACAAGTTGGCCCTTTAACAGCCCTATATGAATCAGGTAATTTATTTTTTATTATTATATATGAGATCCGCCCTCTTTACAACAACTTTTTAAGACCCAATTCAACCCAATACAATATTCCTCTCTTCATAGATTTTAGATATTTATTTGCTCATATTTCTAAATGTCAAGCTTCTATGACATAAATTTTATTGATCACATACCTTAGATTTCTTTAGAAGATTACTATGGGACACTTTGATGTATGTATATACATATATGTATATATGTATGTGACATCCTCATAAAAAGACTATCTCACTAACTTAAAAGATCTTTAGAGATCCCTAAAAATATAAAAAACAAATCTCTTCAAAGCTCTAGGAAGATGTGATATTTTTACAAGTTTATATCCAACTATGAAGGTTGAGAGTTCAATTGATAGGAGTGCACATGAGCACAAAACTCACAAGAGATATTTTTCTCAACAAAAAAAATTCAAAATATCTTCAAAATAAGTCTTTTAAAGAAATATAAATACACTTCTAGAAGAACTAAGATTCTAGAAATGTCCATACAAAATATTATTATATTCAATTAACCAAATATTGTATCTAGAATGAGAATATTAAATTTTATTATACTAATGAGTCAAATGTTAAGTTTAATGAAGAGACATTGAAGGGGTTGAGCCTTATACATTTCTCCTTGTTTAGAAGAAAGTATCCCCACTTTCTCCATAAGATGCCAAAATCGTTTTCAAAATATTCCAATGAGATCCACTTAGCTTGGATTGTTAGGGTATCCTTACGACATGTATTAGTGGTATTCATTTTCAAAATATGCCAATAAGATCCATAAGTATTAGTGGTATTCCCACTCCTAGTAGAGCATGTGTGAACGTAAAAAAATGTAGTTTCATCAAAATGAGGCTAAAGATATGGAATAGTATGCTTAGGATGAGAGATAAGAACTTCTTATGCTAAGTGATGTGGCTCATATCACTTTAGTTGATCAACATTAACCAAATCATTGATTCCAAGTTGGGATGGGAGATCAATTTTGAAGGATTGTCTCTTCTTTGTTGGTGATGGTATAAGGCTCATATCTAATAGGCTTGATCTTATGATGTTGATATTTGAACCTTTGTTTATCCATATAAATTTATACTTTATCCCCAACTATGAAGTTAGAAGGGATTTTATTCTTATCATGAGTTTCATTATAATTAAGGGTGATCCCACAATAGTGGTTTACAATTTTTGGCCAAACTGGACACTGAAATTATTATTTTTAACTAAATCTTCACATTCGGGCACCTCTAGCGGTTAAACCATGAAGAATTTGAAGATGATGCAAACTAGAGTCTCGTCACATTTTGTCTATAGATTCTAAAAATATTTTTTTCAAAAATTTTGGAATCAGATTGCACTTCTTTTTCCATCTCCCACGAAAACTGATTTATTCAAAAAACAACATTTTTAAAAAGTGACGCACACCGTATAACGCATAACTTTTTTTCCATGAAGGATAAAATTTGAATTCTTTTGAATTTAGATTCGTAACTCGATATCTAGTGCTTCCACTTGGTTAGATAGTTTTTTATTGAATATTTTTCTTTAATCAAGTTTCAAAGTCAAACTAATTAAAATTTGACATAGCACGGTATAATGCATAACTTTTTTGCATATATCGAATTTTTTTTTTTTTTGTTGGATCAAGGACTTCAATATCGGTGCACTCATATTTTTCAATTTTTTTTTGATAATCTGCTATTTTTCCACATGTGAACATAGACCTTCATTTTCATGAAAAACCTATGTTTAATTAAACTAAAAAATAAATACATAATAAAACCAAAACATATTAAAATTATATTCATTGGATAGCTTGTTAGGACTACCGATTCCAGTTGGGTTTGTGAAGATTCATCCATTTTCATCCTCAACCCGAGAGGCCTGTGGTTTTTGTGTCTCGTGGGGATGAGGAATAAAGGGGTTTGAGCGAACCTCTAGGGGTTCGCTCGAACCAGGGTTCATTCGAACCCCCCTTTTATAAGGGGTTTTGTTGGAATTTTTTGGCAGGAAAGCATTAAAAGGGTTCGCCCGAACCCAAGTTCTAGTGAACCCCTAATGGGTTCGGTCGAACCAATAGGTTCGTACGAACCCCTAAAATCAAGTTTTTTTCCATGCATTCATTTTTTGTGATTTTTCCTTCCTCACTTCAATTGTAAACCACTATTGTGGCTTCACCCTTAACCTAAGACACACAAGGAGCTAAATATGCTTATGCATGAATCTTTTCTATGTTTTGAATAAAATGAGAAGATTGGCCATGTTCCTTTTGTTGGTGTGATAAAGAATTCAAAGGAAGAGAAATGAGAATCATATATGGATAAGAGGTTGATATCCATAATATACCTCAAAAGGAGAATGACATGTAAAGACATGTATAGCTTGATTATAGCTATGCTACAAAACATGAATATAGGTATGCCATTGTTTATTTTTATCATAGTAGATTCTAAGAGACTAAACTAATGTTTGATTGATCACTTTAGTTTGGAAATCTATTTTTTGATGAAAATTAATAGAATATCAAAGTCATCACTCTAAGAGATTCTAAAGTGAATTCCAAAAATGATAAAAAAACTCTAGAATGATCCTCATCATGGAAGGCCAATAGAAGTATCATTATAAATGTTGTAGATTTTTTGTGGTGCCAAAGTATCCCCGATAAGAACAAGAATGATCCTCCTTAATTAGCATCAACCAAATAAAATTAGTAGGAGCACACAATTGATTCAACTAATATAACCAACCATATAGATAATTTCTAGCCTAAGGGATTTGGTTGGTGATAATGAGATATTGCAAAGCATGTGTAACTTGTCCAAAATATGCATTAGAAGAATACAAACGTTTATAATACTCATATGCAACAAGTCTAACATCGAGGATATGTAGTGTTGTGGCTAGAGGGTCACTCAACAAATCAACTAATTTATGGGTAGTGCCCTTTTTATATTTAATGACTAAGTGAAAATGTTAAATATACGAGTCCCATTTCAATTGACATTGTTTCTAAATTTTAGACCATGAATTCAAAAATATAAGAAATTGATGATTAGTATGAATATTTTTTACCTTACCAAGAATGTAGTGCCTCCATTATTTCAAGGCCTTGATCAAGACATAAAACTCCTTATCATGGGTATGCGCACCAAGTTGTGACACAAAAATGTATCACATGCCAACCAGAAGGATTGCTTTCACGTGGCATGGTCAACAAACATAAGGATGTTATAAATATAGAGCTATCTACCCCTCTCATTGAAAGAGAAAACTCAAATTAAATGGGAATGGTGCAGGTATGTTGTGCAGGGGTATACAGTCAAAGAGAGCATGGTGTAGATGAAACGAAACAGGTGTTCATGCAATTAATAGGCATGGCACCCCTGTCCGTGGATAGTGGGAAATGTTGAAGCCATGTGCAATAAGGCTCGTTAACCATTAAAAACCTTGTGACCCCTCCTTGACTGAATGGACACGTTGTTTTGGACAGGAAGTGTTGGCATGTGAAGAAGATAAAATGAAGAAAAGTTAGAGAGAAGGCGTGAATAGAAGTGATTGGGGAACTTATGAATAAAAATGTGTCACTTTATTTCCTGTTTCTTGACAGATAATAATGGAAAACGTGTGGAGAATAGGAAAGTAGAGAGAGGAATCGGGTTGTGTTATTTTGAGAAGGGAACAACTACTGGAGAGTCACTTGGACGAATAATAGGAGGAAGAAAAATACAGAGGAGGGCAGGGAATAGAGGCGACTTGGGATTGAGGTGACATAAAGGCAATTCGAAGGAAGAAAAAAACCTTCAGAAGCATGCAACAAAGGAAGAAAGGAAGGGTTTGGGGGTGTCTAGTAGTTACATGCGGAAGTGAGAGACGAGAGAAGGCACAAATGTGGATAAAAGACCGTTAAAGAAATGTGGTCTCATGGTACTGCATTGAGCGCAGGATATACACAAAAATAAAAAGGATTTGTTGGAAAGGATTTAGAAATTGTCGAGCAAAAGCAATTGGCGAGTGTGAAGCCAATTTTGATAACTATTGACCATATCGCCCATGCCTGTGCTGCAATGAGAGTTTTTGAATAAGCTATGGACATCCAACAAAGTATAAAGGAAGGCTCAGGAGTTTTGATAATGCAAGGAGAGGATATTTTTTTTTGGATCTAAAGCTACAAGAACATTGGAAAGAAGAAATCCTAGAAGTATGAATTGGCACTGGAGGAAGAACACGACATTAGAGGAACCAAGAGGAATGATTGTAGAGTTTAGCACCTAAACCATGGATATCTTCAACTCCATCCTTAAAGCTAAGTATAATCATTTTTTAAATAGTACTAGGTTTGGTATATCTACTCTTCTGGATGTCATGTAAGGATTTAGGGAAGACAAAAGTAGAATAGTGAATGATAACTAAAATAATATTGTTGAACTTAAGTCATTTTCCATGATCATTTAGACTTGTAACATGCTAATATTTACTTGGTGTTTGATTTTAATAGTGATTACTAAAAGTTATATTTGTATCCTCATGTAGGATGTGGGATGTTGAACAATAGAAACGTTTACTCTACCCTCCTAGCTATATAATATGTAGAATACGAGCCCTGTTTGTGAATTTTATTTCTTATGGCTATCATATTAATTTTACTATCCATTTTAACCTAGTTATATCTATTTAGATTCAGATCATGGGAGTATTGTGCTTAGTTTTCATGATATCTATATAAACCTTGAAGGAAATTGGGCATATGTTATATGAGGAGAGATTAATCAAGATGGCTTTTAAGTAGTGTCATAGTCATCATAAAATAGTGAGACCTATTTTAATGATCTATTAGAGAGACAAGTATAGTGTTACACATCTAGCACACTATGGTGTAATTCAAGGCTATTACTCATGTTTATGTTTCCCCTATAACATAGTGTCTCGGTCTAGTGATAAGTATTATTATGCAAGCAAAGAGAACTTCTTGTTAACTAGTTAACTTAACCATTGCGTCATAGAAAGGAACTTATAGGATATTTTGGAATATATATATATTCCAAAATATCTATATATCTTAACTAAGAAATCAACTTAATCGAGGGTTAATTATTGGAAACTTTATGTTTGAACTTTGAAAGAAATAAGAGGGCATTGAAGAGTCTTAGACCAAATACTTAGCTGCAAATTAATCTTATAATATGAACAACAAATCATATATAATTAATATGAGCCTTGACACTTAGTTGTATAATATTGTAAGGTGATTTCGTTTAGTGACACTAAGACCATACTTTACTAAATGTATATCTTTAATATTGAAACTCTATGCTTTTGATAATCCATTGATACCATGGTAAATGCTTTAATTGATTGCATGATACATCTATCAATCTCTTAGATACAAGAACCTTGATAATGAAATTATTATTATACCTATGATGAATCATAATATAATTGTATACCAAATGGAAGGAAACTATCATTAATTTGACAATGTGGTTGAGATTGAGTTAAGAGATAAATCTTATGTAGCATCTCTTGATACCCTACTAATGACCATTAAGGTTAGGTTTAGTTTAAATGGAAAGTATGAATAGTTATCTAGTTTGAGAACCAAGCTTTTACAGGAATAACGAGATACAACATAAGGTAAATGAAACCTAAAGGTTAAGAATGTTATTATTACTAGTAGTATGGAATGTATATTTATATATGAAGATATGTTGAGCATAATGTTGCCAATTGTCTTGGGTATGATTCAAAACATTGATTATGCTTAATGCAAGTTTGTAATTAATAACATATGTCTTTCAAAGTTAAAAATGATTAAATGGGGCCTTGTTGATGTATGTTGTGCCTTGTATAAGAGTATGTCATAAATGATATTGGATTTATAGAACTATATTAATGTGGGACCTCACTTGGACCCCTAACAAGGATTCTTGCATTATGGATGCATGATAACAATATTTGACTACTACCTTATAGGGACGTGTATACTTTATTGCTTAACAACCTCATTCTTAGTTATGGATAGATCTCCATGCTTTGGGAGATATATCCAAGATGATATTCTTGACAAAACCTAGTCCACTTGTATATTTTGAGAATATAATCTTAAGATGAATAAAACCTCGATGTGTTTGGAAAGAAAATTATTATTAGTGCTATTGCTTAATTAACTCCCTTGGGTGGAAAATCATATTACCATTATTGGAAGCTCGGCGCTTCCACCCCTCGATTAGCATTGACCACGTGATTTGTGACATGGCTTAACAACCTCCCATGGATCCTTAATTTGGGATAGTAGTGGATTCTTGATAGGTCGACCTTTTGGGAATAATGGCTAGCTCAACTCCCAACAAGTGGTATTAGAGTGGGGGTTGCGGGTTCAAATCTCATGGTCATGTTGGGGGGTATTGTTGGAAGCTCGATGCTTCCACCCCTTGGTCAGCATTGACCACGTGATTTCTGACATGGTTTAGTAGTCTCTCGTGGATCCTTAATCTGGGATAATAGCAGATTCCTGACATGCCGACCTTTTGGGAATAACAACTAACTCAACTCCTAACAACCTTTATTTATTAATTATATGAGGTATTTTCTATATTGGAATTACAAGTGAAGGCTCCTTGAGAAAAACCTTGTAAGGAGAACTACGTGTGACTTTGATCCGTTTGGAATCAGGTACGCAGGTGGTCCTTGGGCGAAGAATGTCCCTGTGACATCAAGTTTGTAGGGGGAGGGTCTAGGGGGAAAAATCCAAGGGTTGGGGTTGTTCCTAATTGGTTTGACCTTTCCTCCTCTGTAAGCTTCAATTTAAGGCTGAAAAGGGTACCAAATAGGTATGAAATGAGTTAAAGAAATCTAATAAATTGTATTTAAAGCATGATGTGTTTTGAATATTAAATGAATAAAGTAAGTGATTTAACTATTTATAATTGGTAAATTTTGAATATATGGATAAATTCCATCTCATGTTGGTTCCATGTGACTTTTATGTGTTATGGACTCCATATCTAGGTCTCTATGTATAGGCTTGTGTATCTGTTGATTGCAATTTGTGATTCATGTTATGTATGACCCACCCAAGAGTGAACCTTTGGGATATTTGAGCATGTTGATGTAATTAATTATTTAATTACACTTTATTAAGTTTACTTAGGTTTTACTTAGGTAATAATTAGTTTACTTAATTAATAAGTAAGCTTTATTTAGTTGAGTTGATTTTAGGTCAACATTAGGGTTATGCATACATTGCTTTTATAAAGCAAATCATCTCATGTAATTTCTCAATTCTTGAATAATATTATTTGCACATCTTCATGAAAAGCTCTTGCTTTTTTCTGATTTTCTCTTTTTTGGAAGGCTTTTCTGTTTTGCATGTTTGATCTTGGTTTCTAACATGGTATCAGAGCCTTGATATGCAACCCCTTCTCAGATTTTTGGAGAAATTTATGCAAAGCACGTTTGAGGTTTCGTGAGGGTTTCATGCCTTGATTTCATTTATGCAGTGTTTTGGATCATATCAGGCATCTCCATTGGATTCAGAGCGCTAGGAAAAGTCACAAGTGGAGTTCATTTATGTAGCTAATTTTTTGGGGCACTTTGAGCATAGATGAAGATCACCATCGCATTCGCAACAACCAAAAACTCTAAGAACGCCTTTCATTTCATCGATTTCAAAGAAAGTTATTTCTAAGGCAAAAAAATTTTGCCAGGGAGGTCGTACGACCTCCCTAGCATGCTCCCCAAGGCATGAAAATCAAAAAAAATTAAAAAAAATGCTTTTTCTCAAACACCACTGGCGCCTGCAGTTCAAAAGGGGTTTGCCACCACTGCGCCACTCAGCAGCCACTAGGAGTGGCGACCACCCGTCAACCGCTTTGACTCCAACATAGCCCCCGCAGGCCCCCTTCTATATCGGCCTCGGTAATATGGGGGACTGGGCGCTATGTGCCCAGCCCCCAACTGCAGTTAACACCAGTAGCGGTCCTATTGGGGACCAAGGGCCCGCGCCTAGCCCCCAACCGCTCCAGCAAACAACTGCCAGTCATATGGATGACCAAGGGCCCGCGCCTTGCCCCCAACCGCTCCAGCAAACAACTGCCAGTCATATGGATGACCAAGGGCTCCACCCTAGCCCCCAGTCCACCAGCCCCTGATTGAGCACAGGACCGGGGGCTTTTTTTTTTAAAGCCCCCTTGGGCTGCCCGTAGGTCATATTGGCCTTCTTGGAGCAACTTTCACCAAATCAGGCGTAACTTTTGTGTACGGTGTCCTTTTTTTGCAAACAAGATACCATTGGAAAGCTGATTTTGACGCCAATCCAGTGGTGGAGGTAGTTTTTTTATTTTTCTCAAAATTTATTTTGCAAGTCCTTGAACTCAGATGAAGCTTTTTTCGCTTCAGAGGGCATATCTTTTGACTCAATTATCCTTTTTTCGCCATTCTTGCGGCATTGGAAAGCTAGTTCAGTCCTCTACATAGATCTGAGGTCCATTTTTATCAGGGAGGTAGATGTGAACTTTGGTTTGTGCATGCACTCCATTTTTGTTTTCATGTGCTAGGTTTGTATTTTCACTTTAGTTTATGCATGTTTTACATTCTCTCCTTTTACAATCATGGGTTATTATAATAAATTAACTGATATAAAGTTCTATTGGGGGGTTTCTTGCATAATAATATGATTAGAGTGTAGTTGCACTTTGATCTCATCTTGATCTTGATGACAACTTGCATGGGTTGTATCTGGTTTCTATAGTTTATTTTGGCCACATCTTGCTCATAGCTTGACACATATCAGATTCACATCGGTTCACACTTCATATTGAGAGCCTATGGTTATTGATCCACATTGGGTCACATCTCAATTTGAGGGCCATTAAATTTATGGTTAATGTTCTAGAATCTTCATGGTACTTGCTCCTATGGATCATTTTTAGTCACAGTTTGGCATCGGCATCGAGTTACACATAGCTTCCAAATTATTTCATCATACCATTCCCTCTTATGGGGGGCATCTTTTTTCATCTACTGTTGCTTCACAAATTCCAGGGTTGTTCCAGTTTGTGAGTTTTCCAGTGTTCTGTGGCATCGGGTTTGTTGTTTCTTTATCATGATTCCTTGAGTCAATCAGTGATTCTCATTTGGTTTCAATAGTAAACAAAAGTATCTTTCCTTGCTTGCTAGATTCAGGTTCTAGTGTTACTCCACAGTGTTCTTCTAGTGCTTCTTTACAATAGGTCATCTCATTGAGGGGGGGTTTTGTCCCACTGGGTTTTCTCCTCTTTTTCACTCATTGCATTTGTACATGGGTACCTAATCAGGCCTTGTTGTCAGGACCCATTCATGCTTTCTTGCATTCATCCTAGCATTAGGTGCATGCTTTTTTAGTCTCCCTAAGTTGCACTTAAGGGAGGGTGTTGGTGTAATTAATTATTTAATTACACTTTATTAAGTTTACTTAAGTTTTACTTAGGTAATAATTAGTTTACTTAATTAATAAGTAAGCTTTATTTGGTTGAGTCGATTTTAGGTCAACATTAGGGTTATGCATACATTGCTTTTATAAAGCAAATCATCTCATGTAATTTCTCAATTCCTAAATAATATTATTTGCACATCTTCATGCAAAGCTCTTGCTTTTTCTTTTTTTTTCTCTTATGTGGAAGGCTTTTCTGTTTTGCATGTTTGATCTTGGTTTCTAACATAGCAGTGATAGGCAATCGTTGAACTGTGCCAATGACCGATGTCTAGGCTATTGCTAGGGACTAGCTAACATTCACCTAGTTCATGGAGGTGAAAGTTTCTATGGGCTACCCTAGTTATGATTAAGATATGGTAATGGTTGCATGGGTAGGGACCCATCCATGTGGATAATGGTAATCTAGGGCTAATCGTTGTATCGAGGGGGTTCATTGGCTATCACTGAGGGCACATAAGTGACTAAGGCCAATGCTACCCGGGATTGTGAAGAAGATAGATGATAATATCACTAAGGTCATACGGTGGTATATGTCGGGAGCTACTTCTTCCTAGGTGGAAAGACTTGTCACCGATGGCCTATAGGCGATTGAAGTCAAAATCCACTGGGTTTGGTAGGTTCACTACTTGGGGAAACCCATGCGATGGTGGATGGACCTACGGTGTAGTATGGGATGCACCGAATACCCTTCCCAATTGTTATACTATATACCTAGCCTTGCGAGGTTAATGATAGACTCGTGGTGTAGTATGGGATGCACTGAATCCTCTTCCAATTTTTCCAATGGTGCAAAAGACCGAATGAAAGGATAGGATCCATAGTGTAGTGCACAATGCATCAATATTCTTTCTATCTGAGATGCATCATGGACATGTGTTATTCAACCTTTGTGGATGTGTTAGCTAGTCACTCTATGTATGTGATGCATGTTGGAGCTTGTCACTATGCATTTGTGATGTATGTTGGAGTTTGTCACTATGTATGTGAAGGATGAAGGAGCTTGTCACTATGTATTTGTGATATATGGAGCTAGTCACTAATGTAAATATGATATGTGTATAAGACAATCATTGTATACATGTGATGTGCAAATGTGGCAGTTACAGTTGCACTTGTGATGTACATATGAGCTAATCACCATTGTACTTGTGATCTGTGTATGATATAGTCACTGTTGTACTTGTACTATGTATGAGTTAATCAACTTATGTATATGGGAGTATGCTCATGATAGCCATTGTGAATAATATTTGAGATTATGGTATGGATGACCTATTGTGAATATTATGAATGTTTCCACACTAGCATTTGGTGATGATTGGTATGGACCCAACACTTGATGACAAGTTATTATCATTATATTATAATTGACTATGTTGATAGCTTACATGTACTAAATAAATAGTTATAGGTTAAAGGTGAGATATTAGATCTCATACAAGAGGAGAGATTGAACTCCCTATGTCATTGTGGGGCCAACTATGAAGCCTTTTATTCTCACAAGGGGATACATAGGCAGGATCATCATGAACCCTTGAGGCTTAGGTTGTAGGTCTAGGAAAGAACTTAACCTCGGGTCCTTACCACTCTTTTGTTCAAGCATATAATTGGAAATGATGAGTTGATGTCACCATGGAGAATGGAGAAGTAAAGAAGTTAACACTATTAAGCTTCATGGAAGGTGCTAAATCGTTTAAGTTGATAGTTGCTATGAATGCATTAAAAAAATTAAGGTTCCCAAGGGTCGTATTTTACAAAATGGCTCTTAAGATTCCACTTTTTTCTTCTAAAATCAACAAAGACTGGTGTTCATGACTTATATATCAAGATTGTGAAGCAATGAAGAGTATATAATGATGGTTGACTTCCCTTTCATTGTGATGCTTTCTTCCAAATAAATTCTTTATAATATGGAAGTCAATTATAAAATTGTGTAATTCAAATGATGGCTGACTATTGAAATCAGTAATGGGTGTTTATGAAGAAAATTTATTATACTAATTTTGACTAACTTCTTTATGAAGGTATATATTTATAATGCTTTAAGTTACCCAAGTTAGACAAAAATAGAAGGTCAAAAGTGCAAAATTTTATCTATTTGTTATAGTGCAAAAATTAATATCAATAAAAGCAAACATATATTAATTACCCAACTTAAATTGTATAAGACAAAAGGCATAAATTAATAAGGGCAGTGATTAACATTCATTATAAGGTAGTGAATGTAAAGGGAGGCGATTAACAGTCAATGAATGCAAGGGGAAACAACTATCTTTAAGGAAGTTTTGAAGATACCTAAAAAAGTTTAAATGCTTGCATTATCCTTAAACAAATGTTGGAGATTTATTAAGGAAATGCTTAGGCAGAAAATTAAAGACAAATATTAAAAGGTAGTGCTAAGGTTAAAATAAGTTAGTGACTTCTTAATAACATAATAAGTAGTGATTCTATTTTTTAAGAGACACCACTCTTCACAAAGGAATAAAGATATATATAGTTTGTTGTTTGCATTTGATGGAGAGAAGTGTGATGTGAGAGGAAAATCATTCAATGATATAACTTGATAACAGTGGTAAAATAATATTTACATTAACCACAAATCCATAAGGTCATACAACATTATATGCTGATAGAAGTATACAATATATCCAATAAAGTCATATAGGCTTGCACAATAGTCATATGGACATAAAATGTTACATATCGATAGTACAAAATATATGAACATTAGAAAATGCCATGTAGGCATACAACAAAGGACCCTCAAATACATAGT